>JAAGKR010003000.1:0-81780 GCA_011419295.1 Clarias macrocephalus
GATGCTTCAGTGTAGAGTATTTTAAAAACCGGGGAACACTGTCGTTCGGATATAGTGAAGCTGGGAGACAACGTTGAGGTTTAAGATAAAAGTTTTAATATCATCAATCTGTGTCCAAGAGCTACAAGGTTTCACCAACATTTCAGGGCTACCTAATGCCCTCGATACACTCGCTCTACTGAACTCGTAATGTCCATCAACCACCCGAGTCAAATGACTGATGATTTCATCCCCTTGAGTGTTCAACCATAACCCATTCTTTCTTATCGGCTGCTATAAAAAGATCAAAGAGCCGGAGCTAGTAACGCATGCGTTAATGAAAGCGAGACGCAGCTGATGCAACACTGTGGCAAGGCTATTGCAATCCAGGCAGCTGAGTTCTGTTTCTCAGAGGATGGCTTGTATGAATTATGCATCCATAAGAAGTAATCTCTTTCTCTCTCTCTCCCTCCCTCTGTCTTTCTCTCTCTTCCACTCACTGTTTCGCTCTCTGCAGCCAGTATATTTACACAGCAGAGACAAATAGGCAGCAGTAAGACATTTTTGTTCGATTACAAAGGTTGACATGTGATGTTCTAGACATCTATATAGTTCAAGGCTTGCTATAGGCTACAGGCTTTTCAGTCTGCACTCGCTGCCACACAATCAGAAGCCAGATCAGCCATTCACAACAAGTGGTAAATCGGAGCAGATCTTGTCACACGAGTACGCTTGCTGCTTACCAGTCAAATGAATCGGTGTTAGATTAAAGAGGTAGTAAAACTAGGGCCATGCTTATCCTGTATGTAAGAGGTAGAAAAATGTACCTGATATGAAAACCAAGCTGTCATTAACATGTCACACCATCAGGGTTTAGCTGTGTTAGATGAGGCTTATTAGAGCTCCACTGGGTGGGTGCATACTTTTGATCCAACCAAGCTACTGAGCTGAACAAATTCTATAAATCAGTTCAGGCATTTCTAATTGTCTGGAATCTACAATGAGGATCATGTTAAATTAGAAAGCTCTTTCATAATGATACACCATCATCACCATCATCGCAGTGTGTGTACAGTGGACTTTCGAGGAAGATGTTTGGAAAGAGGTTTGGATAAATTTTTTCTTAGTTTGGTAAATCCCCCAACGATAATTACAGTGACTTGAACAACCTCACTGCGGTGTTTTCATTCACATAGCACTGACCCAAGCATTCAAAACGTACCCATCTCTGCTTTAGTAATGGACACGGATCTAACTTCCTCATAGTGGTGATACGGAACAGCCAGCAGAAGAGTAGGATGTGAGAGTAATATAATACTGAGTCTGACATATTAGAATAGCATGAGGGGGAGGGGAAAGAGAGTGAGCAAGAGACAGAGCGAGAGCACGGGGTAGGCAGACCCAGCTGTGCGCTGGATCTGAGGCCCACCGAGCCATAATTATGGCTGGATTAAGAGAGGCTCTTTCACCGTTCTGTCTGCCAAATATTTTGTCTCAGATTAAGGCCCAGCTGCAGCACCTCTAAAGAGTGCACGTTGGTCAATTGCTGTTCAGCAGCCTGGCAGAGCGTCCTCCCAAATCACATGTTCATGCGCCCCATGAGTCTGCTTTGCACAAATGATCTCTTAAGCTTTTTTTTTTTTTTTTGCCAATGAATAAAAAATGCAGGAGCACCCAAATAAGGTTTTAAGGATTTTTTATTGTTTTCTTACATCTCAAACCAACAATTGGCATCAAGATCATTCAACATTTACAGTTTACATGTTAGGAAACACATGAAGGCCTGCTTGGTCTTGACATTACCGTTATATAAAATCATTATAAGGAGTATTTTTACTACCCTTACTTCACAGTTTATTCAGCCTCCTTTTAATTCTCAGAATATCAAGTAGCGACGTAATTGGTTTTTCTGCCCAACAGTATCACTGTTCTTCATACAGTACACGCGTAGGAGGTGGTGTGTCTGAATCATCACTGGTAAACCCGTTCCAGTTCGTCGGCCCCCAAAAATACAGCATTCTCTCCCGAAGGCCGCTTTACAGAGAGGACTTCAGAACCTCGAAGAGCTTCAGGGCTGACTCGACGCAGCCGTCGAAATTGGAGTGTGTGAAGCCGTCGCCCCCGCACACCAGCAGAGGCTTGGCGAGCAGTGTCATCTGCCCCGGGCAGCCAGCCACTGATCTTGTCACCTAACGACACAATCGAGCATACGCTGCATTAGTGCTGCACTAACGATCAGGCTTCCAGTAGCTGATGCAACCTCCATGTTGCGCTGCTATTGAGTGGGAACGTACAGTACACTACTGCCCCAGATACATTGTGCCTACATACAGTACAGCCTGGAAAGCCACTTTTATAGCGCTGACTCATATTCGACAGATTGTTTGTGTGTTTTTTTTTTACCATGATACAGTAGATACATTCGGCGTGTACATTCACAAAGACATGAGCATAAATGAACTAGAAAAGCTCAAGTTTCCTGTGATATGACAGATCATTTGTAAAGCACACAGTATAATCAATGACCCTAATTACATGCATTAGTCTACCAATTAGATTACACCATGGTTTTTAAAGCATAGTTTTAGTATGTCAGTGTGGATGGGTCTGGCTCAGCATGGCACAGGCTGCTCACTATGTATTACACTGGCTTAGGAGAACACACATATTAACAACCTGATTACAAACCTGGCCCTGTAGACCGAAGCAGACGGCACATAGCTTTGCCAACACCTGGCCAATGGCTTTGACTCATGCCTGAACATTCAATTCAATGCTGACGTGTACGTTCATCCAATAAAGAGTCACATCCAGTCATATGATGGTCATGCAATAAAATAAAGAGCTTTAGTTATAAAAAGGGTTTGTCTAGTAGTCTTCTAACCTACCGGTTAATACATTAATAAGTAGGCAGGATAAAAAGCCAGGATGGAAAACTTAACAGGTCAAACTCCCATATTTTAAGAAAGATCCTGCTGAAGCCTTTAAAGCAACCTGAGTAAAGTCTATTATTCATCTATATTCAGTAATTCAGTGATCTGAAGCCTATCCATGAATGTGATGCTACTCCATTACAGTGCCTCCGTGCCTTTCCAATCTGCCAACTGGCATATTTCTGGGTAGTGGGAGGAACCTGAACATCATGGAAGAAACCCACACGAACTCAGGGAAAGTTCACACCGACTGAGTCAGGGATATCACAAGCTGTGACGTGGCAATGCTGCCCACTGTATCATCATGCCAATCTATTATTCAGACTAAGGTGTGTTCCATTAAGTGTCGGAACAAATTCTAAGAACAGAAGATTGAATTGAAATCTTGGTCCTAAGTCAAATCTGAGATAAGTAAAAACAATAATATACGTTCTATAGGGAAAGCTAAGCCTGCTTTCCAGTGGGCACAGTGTTGTGTGCCAGATGTGATATAACACTGCAGAAACTCCCATAGAAAGCGAGGAAAGGCTCCCGATCTCACCCTATAAAACACAACACACCCACTTGCGGATGAGTCTTTACAGTAAATGACCTGCCTCCCTCTCTGTTGTACCTTGTTGTATATTTGAAGCATGCACTTCAGTAGCTGCATGTTATGTTGTGGGTGCTTCGGGAAAAAAAAAAAAATCCCAACTTAAGAAAACATCAAAGCTTCAGCCAATTCCGTCTAGAATAAAAAGCGCTTTAACTGCTCCTTCTGTACAATGTTTAAACAATAAAAAAGGGAAAAAAATGGAGTTTGTTAATGAGAGCTGGAAGTAAGCACATTCCTCCTGAGTGGACGGCCCATTGCTGAGGCTTCTGTCGGCCCCAGAACTCCTGATAATCATCGAGGTGCAGTGCACTAAAGCCAAGGAAATAGTATCCATTTCCTGGGGCTTTTAATAGGCATCTACAGACGACATGCTATTATCACTGCCTCTGAAAAAAAGTTTTTTTTTCCCCCTTCTTCCCCCTCCCTCTCGTAGCTTTAAACTGTAATCTGTATGTAAATCAAATGATGAATGTTCCGGCTGAAACTTGGCCAAGAACAAATTGTTTGGTTTACTCAAGGAGTAAGTTGATATTAGCAGGCCTGACCTCCTCCACCTCCTCCGATTTATTTCGCTCTACTCGTCGCCAGAATTTGGCAATAGTGAGACAGATATTCATAACTAGCTGGATCTAGGGCGACTTTACAACTATCCAGATAGATTACAAAGTACACACATTGAAAAAAAAAAACAAATAATAATAATAATAATAATTCTGGATGTAGTATATATAAATATAAACTAAACACTTGGGAGTTGCTTGAACTTTATCTAAAAATGCCGGTGACAAATAAAAGCTATATTCTATTAAACATGAATCATGCAGCATTTATAATCCTCTACACATGAGAATTCCTCTGAACATGAGCGGTGTGTACACATGAATCACTCTCTGTCACATCTAGAACGTGTATACATGTGACAGCACTGTGCTTGTGACATTTCCTAAACAAGTCACACTTTTGAATTGCGGTTATGTAATTTTTCTCCATTCACGTCTCTCTACACGTCTCTCTGACAGCAGGCAACAGCTGAAAGAAATTCTGACATTCTGTTCCCTGCAGGAAGGACTACAGAAGGGACTGAATTACCATTTTCTGAAAAGCAATTAAGAGATTTTTTTCGAGCCATTAAAACCTCTAGGCAGTAGACAACCCCTTTGACACATTCATACAGAGAGTGTGTGTGCATGTGTATGTGTCCAAGAGAGTGTGTGCAGCCCAGACAGGCCTTGGCCCATTCTCTGGCCTGCAGTGAGATGTGGGCTCCCACACAGATGTTCCATGTCCTCTGACCTTAAGCAGAGGCCCAGTGCTATGTGTGTCGCAGAGGAGCCCGGCATGGGGGTGGAGAGCGAGAGAGTGCAAGAGAGAGAGAAACAGAGAGAGCATGCAGAAGTGTGTGAGAAAGGGCGCACAGTGAACTACTGTAAGTGTATGTGCGTGTGAGCCAACTGTGTGGGGGTGAGCATGTATTTGTGTATGTGTGTGTGTGTGTGTGTGTGTGTGTCAGTATGAACACAACTGCGCTGTATGTCTCAGAGAAAACAACTCTGTGCATCATAAAAATATAATATAATGCATTTTTACTCCGGCTCTCAGATAAAAGAGCTTGTTTGAGCTTTTCCTTCTACGAGCTCCTCATCACTCTGGCTTGTTTCCCCTCCATTATGCTTCACTCTATTAAATATGAATGGCATTCGCTGTATAGCTGAGCAGCTTTTCATTAGCAGCACTTAAGCGTGTTTGCAGGGGGAACTACAAGCTACGGACTCCATCTTTCTTCCGTCTTGCTAAGAGTGACCACAACGCTCCTGGAGGATTTTTACAAGAAAAAACAACAGCAAAAACACAAAAAAACTTCCTTCTTTTAAGAAGACATGAAAAGTGAACTAGGACAGTGAACAGAACATTAAAGAAGCTACACAGAGATAAAAACCAGAACTGAGAGTTACCTTGCTGATCTTAGTTTGTGAATTTATTGACTAAAGTAGAGTGTTTAGGGTGTTGTTGCACCATGATCCAAAGAAATGATTTCTGGTGCACTTAATAATGGCACTCCAGGGTTTGGTTCTAGTGTGTGAAAATCATCTATTCCCAGGGCCAGGCGCCTGAAAGTTATTAGAATGTATTAAATAAACATTATTTATAAGATTAAAATAACATTACATTTCAGCATTTGGTAGACACCCTTATCCATTATACATCGATGCAGTTGAGGGTTAATAGTGGTAATGTGGTGGTGTGGTTTGAAGCTGGGACCTTATGATCAGTAGTCCAATGTCTTACCCAGTCTTAAGATCCAATAAAAAATGGTTGTTTATGTAACACCCATAGCAGCACCCTCATTTCCCCTCTCTTCTCAGCATCACCACTATACTATTGACCGGCCTAATCATCTGTCATTATCTGCACCTGTTTCTTACGGGTACGTGCCTCTTGGGTCACTGTGTGGTTTAATAAACAAGGAAAATAGTTTTGAACCTAGTCAGGTACAGGACTGGACTGAAAACAAAAGACAAAATCTTGCCAAAAAAGAGAGCCAGAAAGGCTTTCAGGAAGCCTGGAGAACTATTCCTCAAGACTTCATTAAAAATACAAAAAAAAAAAAAAAATTCTGGCTCTGTGGAAACAAAACATGAAGAAATGTGGGGGACTTTTGCACAATACACAAAAGTAACAATTGACAATTTTACAGATGCTGAAACATACCTGACACTCTCGACCAAATGTGCCAAAAACCCACCCAGACGTATAAAAACACTGAAACTCTGAATATGATAAATGACCCTGTTGTTAAAGGAGCAGATGTAATATGCTGACATACAGTAAAAACAGTTGAAGGATCACTGGCAGACTGTGTTTTCTCACCTGAGAGTATCTCCATTTCTGGCACTTGATGTTCTCAGGTTCACGGAGGCCTGGCATCACCTTCTGCAGCTCTTCGAGGATAATAGCCTGAACCTCCTCTTTTGCCTCCTCCAAGTGCTCCATGCCAAAGGGCACGCTGGTATGCACCACCACAGAGGGGCCGACATCTTCAGACGCTGAACACACACAAAACTATCAAACACGGCACACATTTATGAGTCGTTTTTAATTATGTGTATATTAGAACGGTACAAATGAAAAACAGGCTTCGAGTTTCTCAAGCAGACTCAAGTGAATGGGGTAAAGGAGAAAAGCTCACACATTAAGCATAGTGTGGTGAAGCTACAGACGCCAGACTGAGCTCGAGGCAAATAAATCTGATAGTTGAGCAATGACTTGAAAGACGTCCTGAAAATGCTTCAATTATTTGCCTGAGTAAGATGAAACTCGCTTAGCACTTTAACAGAAAGATAGAGGAATGTAATGGATGCAACGACTACAATGGATGCGATTGTGTAACAATGGATACAACACCCTTTTTGACATGGTACACAGTGATATAATCCATTGGCATTTGAAAAACCACATGAACTAATGTCTTTCAAGCGCCGTCCCTCAGCACAGCTATGACCCATGCCTTTCGGCCAATCCTGATTTATAAGTCCATTGCGGCATGTAGTCATCTCTCTAATGACACGGTTTTAAAATGCACATATAACCTGATTTGGGGGAATAAAGCTTTATTGTGCTCAATAAACATGCCGGATGTTTGAACAGCTGGAGATGCTGTGGCCTAGTCAGCGCTCTGAAGCGGGACGGGTGATGCTATAACCCACCCTTGATGACTACCTGGGGAATGAGGGACACTGCTAAATATGAACAAAGTGGCTGAGCGAATCAAAATACTGAAGCCATCGGCAGTCACAGATGTTCAATTCATTGACTTTATAGTGACCCATAACGGGGAGTTTTTCATTTTATACCACCGGTTCAGAAAAAATCGATTCTGTAATAATGAGATTTGCCCTGTAAGTGTTTGGGGGCAGTGACAAAAGAAAAAAAGAAAAGCTGAAATCAGGAATTCTGGCACAGGAAAGCAGCGCCTTGGTTCCGATGATTGTGCAGGAAGCCTCTATATGAGTTGCAGAACTGCCGTGTGCTTAGAAGCATGGAGGTGAAAGAGGAAGTGACTTTCATCCGTTGTACACAGCCAGTTATTCTAATCTGCTGTCGAACTTTATCACAGTCGTATTGGAGCTAAATCTATAACGTCATCTCTGGATTAAAGCTTTGACGCGTCGGATAAACGTGCTACTTCAGCAAAAGGGTGGCTTCCAGTGATTTTACACAAATGTGTTTGAGCCAAGACTGGACACAAAAGAACTGAATCACTGACCGTTTCAATAGGCTTATCACCAGGTTTAGTGCACACGCTTATCAGTATGCCGGCAATTACTTCTACCTTTCTGAATAAGAGAATGAATGTCAACACATTGCGGTTGCAACATGGAGGGGGAGTCGCTAGCTTAGGAACTTGGTGTCAAACAACCCAGGCATGTGGCACAAAGCCAAGAAAAGAGGAGTGGAAAAGCGGGAGAGAGAGAGAGAGAGAGAATGAAAGACAGAGGGGCAGAGGGAAAAGTTACGGAGAGAGGGAGAGAGAGTAAGTGTGTGTGTATGTGTGTGTGTGAGAGAGAGGTCATGGTGCGTGGGCAGAAGGCTGGCACCATGCCTGCTAGTTGAGTCACTTATTTGTTGGAGTGGGCAGCGCAGGTCACAAAGTTTACAGGGTGAGGAGAAGGCAGGCATTGCATGACAGAATATGTCTTGCCCTGCAGAATAATAAATGGTTTGGACCAGGAACATTTCTAAAGCTTTTCCCCTAATAAAGAATACCGGGAACATTTATGAAAATTTCAACTGAAGTGGCTTCATGTCATCCTGTTCTGCCAAGGACCTAGCTGACTTGATAACGAGCTCACATTTGACACAGTTTTCCACAACTGGGATTTCAGTTTTAAGGTCTCAGTTTAACAGTCATTGAAATAAGTTCCAAAAACAACCACAGTAGTTCACAGTTATGTTCATCACTAACACACCAGTAAAGTAGCCAGCAAACCAGTTCATCATACTAGTTCTGAACCTGAAAGCTTTTTTTTGTCCCATATTATAATATTATTAACAACAAAGTGCGTACCTTATATAACACTCTCTGAACAAGTTTTCTGTCAAGATTTAGTTTAACTGAGAATGTTTCAAATGGGGAAATGTGAAATATCCCCTCAAATAACAATCAGCCATCTAAGAAAAAGTTCAGATTCTTTCTGTACCTTGCGCTATAGCAGCAGTGCATTTCAGCAAACATGGTCCATCATGTTTGGCCAGGTGTGGTGTGGAGTGATGTACTGTATTTCAAACACTGTTGTCTGTTGTAAAAATCAGTCAAGTTCTCCAATACAACATCAGTCTGAGCAACTGGATATTGAGTACAACAGTATTTCTGGCAGCTTCACTAATATAGGATTTGCTTTTTCCATCCAATCCACGGATGTATCTCACAGGGTCAATGTGTGGAAGTTGACTGACAAAACGTGAATAAGCATGAAAATACCAAGAACTGTCCTAATGCATGTCGGCTAATGCTTCCCATAAGCGCTGTGAAGAAACTGTAAAGGATCAGTGTCAGTATCGCTAGCATTCATAACTATGACATCAGGTATCGTTCTTGGAACAAAAACATACTTGGCATGTTCATCAATTGTATATTTTACGACTAATATGCCACGGCAAGATTTAGAAAAGCTGAATCTTACAGGCTTTTATTGCACGTGCTGTACATTAGTATTTATGTGGCAGAAATTTGAGACATTTAAAACAAAGAGTCAACTCTATGAATTTCTACCCAGTTTGGCATACTGGAGCTACAAGCTAAATACATTACAGAAATGAAAGTAGAGATTAAAGCATAGCAGTAGAAAGGCAGAGGAGGATTGCAGGGAGTCCTGTCGTCTAAAGGAACACTGAAGCCCAGTGAAAAATTTAACAGCCCCACTAATTATGATGTTGCCTTCAGAACCATGGAGTGAATAAGAGGTGGCAGGTGTGGCAGTCCTTGTGAAGAGGCTAACTCTGTCTGGCAGTCAGAGAACTAATTATGCACAGTTTCTTTGTGTCACATTAACTTGTTCTCTATTAATTTTATATATATGATGTCATTTATTACTGAATAATTAGCAGTAGTATGAGTTTATATTTGTACCCTAAAACAATGATGAGTTTGAGCCAACTAAAGCTTAATGAAATGGTTCAGTGTGCCAGCCAGCAGCTAAGCCAATCACAAACAGAGGAAATCTCGCCTTTACCCCATTTTACATCTGGCATGCTCTGCTCCTGTAGTTCTTCATACATACAAAGGCCTGACACTGACAGAAGCAGGGTTGACAAGAAAAAAACCACGAACCTTCATTTTCTTATTTCAAAAATGATTATGTGACGCGTGCATTAACCATCTCCCATTTATGGAGTGAGGAAAGAATGTTCAACATTAAGATGAGGAATTTTTGCAGGGAGAGAAAAGAGAAGCCCAATAGAACGGGACAGCGAGCGGAAGACAAGAAATTATCTAAAATTGTTCAGGAACAGAAAGGGACTTAAAACATTTTAGAGCATGTCACAGAGAGAATAGAAAGACAAACTGAGGCACTGACCTAAATTGCGCTTTTTATCATCTGTAGCGATGTAGCGAATGCAGGGATTATTGGAGACATACTTGGCCACCCAGGGGACGCTGATCTGCACGCCGGCTTTATAGAAAAGCCCCAAGGCGTAGCGAGAGGAATAGCTGACATCCTCTAGTTTCTGCCTCTCACTCTCACTCAGCACTATATACACACAGAGAGAGACAGACAGAGAGACAGACAGAGAGACAGCACAAGATCAAGACATTTGCCAGCCTTTTCCATCACATCACTTCTCCACTTATCCTGTCAGACAGCGGTGTGTGTGACAAGCCTCCAGGCCTCCGCTAACCAAATAACAGGAGTTCTTTCTAAGTTGAGTCTGAAATGTGTTGCAAAAACCTTTACACAGAAATCGATGTTACAGTGCCACAGGGGGACTAATTAAATTTTAAGGACTATATAGCTATAGACTGCAGGTGCACTAGGCCACTTGAGGCTCTGACTGATGAGCTATAGTACAAACTGGATTTAATTCAGTGTGCTACATGGGAATCTGGAAGCACAGAGGCTTATCTGTTGGATGTTTTTTCTGTTCTCTTTTTCTTCATCTTCTTCTGCGAGCCCATCCTTGTTTCCGGTCAGGAACATCTGTTGTTTATTGGTCTGAGTAACGCATGCTTGGCCTGACTTTAGTCATCTACCCACGATTTCTGAGTATACCAAAGGTTAGAGTTCACTCCTGGAGGAGAAAATATTCAAACTCAAATGCTTTCCTCCTACCGCCGGCAATTAATAAATTTGCCGAAAGCGAACAAAGAGCCTCAGGAAGGATTATTAACCAAAGCGCATCCTCCTCCCATGCTGACTTGCAGATGTTTCACAAGCTTGCTAAAAATAGTGAAATCAAGTCCAAACATATCATGAGGCTTACAAACATGTGTAAATGTTCAAAAGGAAAAAGCAAAAAAAAAAAAAAAAAAACTGGTGCTGCTTCTACAATGAATCAATGACCATATGAAACTTTTTTAAAATTCTTTTTATGCTGTGGCTGAGTGGTTTTGGAAAACAAAAGAAAATGCCATACAAGCTTCTCTCATATCTCCACCACAGGAATCCAGATGACACTGAGAACACTTTCTTTAATGTTCATTTCGTTATGGTGCGAACAGTCCCGCCACAAAAGATAGCGACAGCCAAAATCGAAAAGTCACATGACTGTCCTAGGATTTTTTTTTTTGTCATTACATCACATCTGCAGTGAATTAAGAGCATGTAAATGTGCCCCTTGGTACAGAAAAATCTGGTGCTGCATCTGAGCGTGGGGAGCTTGGAAACAATGCAAACCCAGAGGGCAGAATTCATAAGAAGGCTTTTTTTTTCTTCTCTTGTGGTGAAGGAATCTGGTTATGGAACATGTCATTTTTGCACACGAAAAAAAAAAAAAACCAAACAAAGAACCCAATGAATCATATACATATATGTATATCTATATAAGCATCGGGCCTGCACACTGACTGGCAGTTTTAAATGAATCCATTCATCATAACTTCTGTATCTACCTTTTAATAAACTCTTATTTTTGATGTAATGTCTCAACTTTTATGGAGATTTTTATGGAAAGCCTGTAAAACTGTGGTTGTTTTAATATTATGTACCTAAATTGGTCAGGCAGGTTTCTATTTTTTGACCTCAGCAGGATCCGGTGGTTTATCACCACAGAGGCCACTCGAATCCTTGTTCAGTCCCTTTTCAGCCCAGGATTGGACCACTGCAACTCATTCCTAACAGGTTTTTTCCCTTGCGTGCCATCTGGGTGATCCACAATACATCTGCGTGACTTGTTTTCAATCACCCCAAGTTCTCCCACTTCACTCCATTGCTGCATTCCCTCCACTGCTTGCATTAGATTCAAAACACAGATTCTTGACTTAAAAGCAAGAAATGGATCAGCCTCCACCTACCTGAAGCCACTTTGTACAACATTCTATTTAGGCCTGTAGCACTGCGAGATTTGACTCACCATCACTCAAGATACAAGCAAGACAGTCATCATGACTGCTTTTTTGACCCGGCACCCATGTGGTGAAATAAACTTCCTCTGGCTGCCTGAACAGCTGAGTCATGGCCTGTCATCAGATAAGAAATAAAGACCTAAACCTCTTGACCAAGTGCTTAAATTAGCACAGATTTTTTATGATTTTTATTAATTATTTTTTATTTAATGAACTGTTTGTACTAGTGTAGGGAGTTGCTTTTGATGGAGATTACAAAGCACTTGTATAAGTCATGTAAAAGGACATCTAATACTCTTAAATTCCTTCTTTGAAAAAATCTATCTTCCAAATCACCCACAAAACTGCTTGACAGAACACATAACGGGACTGATGTTAATTTAAACGCCGTATTAATATTAATGCGATTTAGAATTGTAATGCTTATTGCCTTTTGAGACATTTCATACTGTCTAAAAACCATCCACTTATTCAACAAACATGCGCCAGTCGGAAAAGCTGGCATGATAGGATGCTGCCTAAAAGCAAGCTTACTGTATACTGTGATTCTTCTGGACTCAACGTCAACCACAGGCCACATTCACAGAGTTCAATACAATACTGACTTGAATGAAAACACAAAGCGAGTGAAGTGTCAATCAAGACTATATATACTGTATACATTTCACGTTTATATTTTCAGCATATCCAGATGCCCTAATCCAGAGCAGAGTGCTTTGTAGTTTCCAGACCTTAAATATAACATCATGCCTCTCCCACCTTCATCAATACTTATTTTCAGATGTTTATTACATAACCAGCAACGTCTTCTGTTCATGTCACAGTTGAGGAAACGCTGCTGGTTAATTTTTAACTCATGTGTATTTGCTTTTCTCATGTACTGGTTAAGATTAGGAATTCGATAAAGAAGTTCATTCTGGAGGACTATTAAAAAAAAAAAAAGTTTGATTCTACCCAGTGTAGCACAATCGAGTTGTTCTGAGTGGTGGAAGAAATGGAGTTCCAGCAGTTTGTTGTAGGTGGACCTGATGGAATGGTTTGCATTTTTCCACATGGATGTTCAATTGCCTTCATCTGGAGGGATATTTAGTTCTGCTGCCCTTTTCCTTACACAGCTGTCTAACAGGTGGGGAGCACAGTTTTGCAATGACAAGAACACGCTAACTCAGTTTCCCAGTTTGTATATTTTCTATACAATCCTCAGGGCTTGGAACAGTGCAGGGGTTGGAAGTTTAGCACTCAGATATGGCTGTGTGATGTTCTATCTGTTTCATAGTCCAGGTGAAAACGCAGTTAGCATTGTATGGTAGTTCACTCATTATCTCCACAGGGTCAGAAATCTTTTCAGCTGGGTGTCCACATGTGTGTCATGACGCCAGTCAAGTGATTGGGACATTTAAGGTTTGTTGAGAAACTCTGTAATTCGGTGTGGCTAAAGTCTCGAAAAAGCCACGATTACATGCAGTTGCACAGGGTATTTGTCCAAATTTACACAATAAGAAAGTGTAAAGAAAAACCTGAATTCATAGGGGGCCTCTCCTAAGCTGTGAACGAGAGAAAATGAGTGCAGCATAAATCTCAAGAGTATTCACATCCTGAGGTGCAGAAACTCCCTCACACACCTTGTCTTCTTCCTCTTTTCACACTTGTCACCACAGAACTCTCAGGAGCTTAGGAGCCTGTTCTGTGTCTGCCTGTACTTTATAAATGTGCCTAGTAAAATGCCTTTATTGCTCCTCTACACTCCTAAAACCATCTTGGAGATATTCCCCATCAAAGAGTTTACACTTCCTCTCTCGCACACTCGAGCTAACACGTGCTGCTTACAGTATGTGTTTGCCATCACCTCGCTGGCAGTGCCTGGTTTCCCCAACCTGCAAAAGTAAACCATCGCTGATCCCTGCAGCAAGAACATTCAGCATGTCCTTCACATGTCCGGCAAGGATGGTGACTACATTAGAGCATATGTGTGTGTGTGTGTGTTTGCTTGGGTAAGTGTGAGAGAGAGATGCCATTGGTAAAGTTTTCCAATCGGCTCTCCTTGCCCCTCGATCTTTGATGTGGAGAATGAGTGCAAGACTTGCTTTGGCCAAGTGTGTTGACGAAGCATTGCCTGATCAATGCAGGCCATAGCAGTTGTATACAGTCAGCCTTGTACTCCAGCATGGGGGAACCAGCTGCTCTCTCTCTCTCTCTCTCTCTCTCTCTATGTTTGTTCCTGATCCTTTTATACCCCACAGTCAGAATACTGCATTGCAGGAAAGCTGCACTTTTCCAAGTACAGTCAATGACAAAAGCACTAGTTTGTAGTGTCACATTGCTCTGACAAGTTAGAGGGAGATATGACAGATGGTAACAACTGTATCAGAGGGAACATCGACTGCATAAGCTGTAATTCAAAAATGAAATCTAGAAGTTGGATAGAATACAGAAGTTGCACTTGAACAGCTCCCAAACACACGGTCTGCTGGTCTCATGTTATAACATGCGATATGAGGTTTCCTCTTCGAGCTTCCTCTCCAAGCACGTGTGTGTGCGTGTGTCAGCGGATCATAGGTCAGAGAGATAAGCTATAAGTGAAGGTGTAAATGTTTAAGTAATACAACATATAAATATTATTAATTATATTGACTGACATCCTTTGCTTCTTTACAACGCACTAAATAGGCTACTAAACTTTAACAGGTACTAGAGACAGGGGTTGCATGTTTGCATGCCAGGTTGGTCACACGTTTTGAACAACTTGATCTCCTCCCATCTGGCAGGGTCACAAGTATAAAAATGTTATTGTGAAACATGCTCTATGGCTCGCTGGCAATCAATGGGGTGCAAAAGAGAGAGAGAGAGAAAGAGAGGAGAGAGAGACAAGGGAATAACAGCACAAGGGCGTTTTCTCACAAAGTTCATCATCTGGCTAACTACAAGGAAACTAAATTTCCCTAGTCGCTTGAACGTCGTCTGAGAGAACACTCTGGATGGGGCCGCAGGTGGTTGAGTAGGAGCCTCCTAATGTGAGCTAGGCTTGATGAGCGTGCCTTTCTCCGACACAGCATTAGGTAGATGTCTGAAGCAGATGTAAGCACAGATTTCAAGACACGATCATGTGGTTATCTACAGCATGGAGCCCTGCTTGCTTTGGGACGTGTCCGTTTATTCCAGGTTGCATCATGCTCCGCTAATAGAACTACCCCTTGGATCATTACCTTTATCCACTGGCTTGAGAAAGCAATAAAGGTTTTTTAAACCTGGAAGGTGAACGGTACACATGGTGCAGTAGTGAACGTTTTAAAGCGCTGCCCAAAACACAAAGGCAAAAGTTTATTTTTGAACGCGGGTGCTTGATTTATGTAAGGTCGGTATTGTTCGAGGAAATATTGTTTTAAGAGAGCACACCAACTCCCATGTATTTCTCATTGTTCCCAGGCCAAGATTGGCCTTTGTCGCTATCCTTAGGGACTCAGCCCACAAGGTAGTGCAGCATACTGGAAATCTATTCACATTGCTTGACAGAACTGCACCGTTTCGCAATTTATGATCTCTCTTAGCCCTTTAAAGGTTGTTTTAATAGTTGCCTGAGAGGTTCTGGAATGAATCCTGAAATCTACGAAAATAAATAAATAGCTTCGGAAGTTGTTTTTCCCAAAAATTTGAATGCACTCAGTGAACTATGCCCAACGATAAGTACAGCATTTGTAGGGGTAAGGTGAAGTGTTGCAGTGTTTCGAGATTTGGTCCAGCTTGAGTCAGGGAAAGGGGAGGGGATAATACATTCGTGAGTGTGAGTCATCATTAGCTGAAGTGTAAGATTCTTTGCGGACCCTTTTCCAACACCCATTTGATCAAATGATATTTGACAGTGATGATACACATACACGTTTAGGATAGAAATCTGAATTACTTTTCCAAGTGCACATTCAGAGTCAGGTCAAGTTACTGGCTGTGTGGCTAATGAGATCCATTCAGCACCAAGCCAGGCAGTGATTTCAACAGCCAAACCACCTGGAAGAGAAAACACTTTATTTCATGTAGCCAATTAAATGGATGAAGACCAGCACCACAGATGCCTCCAAGCTAACCTTTGGCAAGCAGCTGCAAATCCAAAACACTGATAAAACACTACTCCCATTTATTAAATAATAAAGCACATATAGCAGAAATCTGAGCTTACTTACTTCACATGAAAGAGTTTTAAACTCAGATCTGGCAGCTGAGATTTGCTTCTTAAAAAACAATTAACCCTTTAAGGGTTAATTTTTTTTTTAGTCCTATGACTCTGAACTTAACTTTCAACAAGAAATGATGAGTCTTACAAGGAATATACTGTATGTGTTGCTTCCCCAATGAGTGTGCTATGTCTAAAAATAAAATAGCTAGGCGTCTGTGAAGGTTTGGTTAAATTCCCATAAATGGTTCGGGAGGAGTTGTGGATGGAGAAAAAGGTTAACGAACAACAATGTCACAGTGAAATAGCTAGTGCATATCTACAGTATTAAGCATCAACTATACAAGCTATACAGTTGTCCGAGACATTCAGTAGTTACTGTATAAACGGAGTGTAGAATATAACAATCATACACTGGAATGCTTCTTACTGAGGAGAATAAGTTAACAACAACTCTACGGAACACACATGCAGGTGTTGTCTACCACAAAAAAAATGAAGCGCAACCTTGTGTCGTTATTTTGTATACTCTACCTTCTGACTGTTACAGTATATTGGACGGTATTAGATTATTAGAAAGTCAAACAGTTGGTACACATCTATGTTTTCCCAAATTCTCATAAATGGTTTAGGAGGAGGTGCGGATAACAGATTTGTCCCTCGATTTTTGTTTATGTTTACAAAATTTATTTTTTCCAGAATTTTTTATTAAAATGAATTGGCTAGTGCACATCTGTGCTTCCTGAAAATGATCTATGATGGTCTGATCAAATTCCCATGAATGGTTTAGGTGAAGAAAAGTGTGACATCAACAGACGCCGCCGAAAGTGACAACGGATAGTGATCCCTGTATGTCGCATATGTTTTGTAGGCAGGCAACACACAAGCGACAAAGGACAAGTAAAGTGCCAAATGATCATAGTGGCAGTGATCGTGTATACGTTATAAACGAAGCATTTAATCAGCACACATCCGTGTTTAGAGATAAACTTCCCATGGACGAACTACAGAAGTTCTTCTACACAAGCTTCACCTCGGGATAGTAAATCAAAATTTGCTTTAGTCCTTAATTGTGCATGTACCTACACATTTACAGGAATATTTATTAATCTCTCCCCTTCAGGGATTTTTTTTTAATCCATCCTTCCTCCATTCTGCAAACAGCATGCCTTTGTGTAGGCAGGTATAAGGAGCTGGCATGGTTCTGATGTCAGCTAAAATATCTGGATGGGTAAACATGAGTGCTTACAGGCAGGCTTATTTCAAAGAAAGCTCGAATTTAATTCAGGACCAAACAGAGACATTTAGAGCAGCAACCTGAGGGCTTCACCGCTGACGTCAAACCACAGGCTTTATTTTAAGCAGTTGGTCAAAGGTAGCCTGTTAGTCAGGCCCTTTTTTTAGAGAAATGTAACACTGACACAAGAAACACATCCACCCATATTACAGGAAATCTGTCACCTTTTTAATGAATAAATCAAGCGCCCGTTTCATCTAGTTGCGCAACGTGTTGACAAGTGCTGCAGTAGACGTTCAGTGATTGTCTATAGGAAATCAATACATCCCATTTTTGAGTCCAGACTAATACAGGCAGCAAATGAAATCAGCTCTACTGTGACAACGCGATCAATTTAGTTATCTCATTTACAGTAAATTCATTTAGGAGCATTGCGTCGCAGGCTTGCCATCCCATGTCAACTAAATCAAGCCAAATATTTGCGCAATCACACAAAAAGTCTAAATCATTCAGTAACATATCTGATAGAGAACTGGGCTGCAGCGGTGGCGCACATGTGCTGATGTGTGAGCAGTCAGGCAAAGCACACATTTATAGAGTTGACATTTACCTAGGAAAAGAATGCAGCAAAATGTGTTTCCTCAGACATCTGACTAATTGTTGAAAAGACACACTTTGTTCCTGTATTTGAAATACAAAACCACTCACATCTCGAGGGACAGACTTTTTGTTTTAGAAGTTGCATATTTTAGGGGTGACCATTTAATATTCCTAGAGCATTTAAGAGAAAGTGGGAGTGCATATGAAACAGATTAAGAAAAGGATTGACACGAAATGTAAAGGCTGCCATTACTCATAATAAAAATCATTTTGATACTGACAGCACATCCATCACCATATGTAAACTTTTTCCAAGCCTGTCGTGAACAACAATTTTTTTTTTTAAATAAAAAATACACCTTCCTAAATCAGGAAATCAGAAACAGGCTTTTCGGAGGTTATTTTAATTTAGAGGGTGATTCAGTGCTGAATCATCTTCCATTCTAATCACGATCCAGATCAGCACAGTGTCCTGCAGGAAGGTGCTCAATTCAGGCCCAGAGATTGTGATCTGCCCTTTGCCCTAGTTTTACACTGAATCAAACTTTAATCCAAATTTTCAGGAATAACACAAGAGAGAAGCTGATCACATGATCACATTTTGTAGTTACATACAAAACAATCAAACATTTATGCATTATGAGGCTGTATAAACCAATCAGCCATTACATTAACACCACTGTGCAGCCTACACATTGTTGCAGACCAAGTGTTCTCTAACAGCAGTGGCCTGTTCCAGCAGGATAATGATTTGAGGAACATCAAGTTCAAGGTGTAGCCTCCAAATTCCCTAGATCTTAATTTGATCGAGCATCTTTGGGATGTGCTGGAGGAACAAGTCTGATCCATTAAGGACTTACAGGAATTAAAGGATCTGCTGCTCAAGTCATGGTGCCAGAGACCACAGCACACCTTCAGAGATCTCTTGGAGTCCATGCCTCGACGTGTCAGCTGTTTTAGTAGGATAAGGCGGACCTGCACAATATTAGGCAGGTGGTTTCGGTGTTATTGCTGATCGGTATACTGATGAGCTGATTATACTCATGTAACAACAGTCTTTTACCTGGTACTGTCTGTTTACATAATCAAAACAGAAATAAGCACATTTTAACCCTTTTATCAGCAAATTTCGTTTCATATTGAATTTATTCAGAAGTTAAGAATTTTGCAGAAATATAAAGAAAGAAATATAGAAATAGAGTAGAAATTAACTGCAAAATATTTGCAATTGTTTAGTATCCTGTAGCCATGGTTTTCTTTTAAATGCTACTGTCATGTCAGTCAAGGCAGTTACACTGGTTCCTGATTGGCCATTTAAACCTACCACTTCCTGCATGCCTATGGAATGGTGTAACTGGTGCTCTGAAAGCAACACTGTGTCAGACCTTAATTTACTGTACCTGTGCTTTCACAGTATCTCATCAGGTGAGCTATTACTCTCAGTGTCTGTGGGCAAACAGGGCAATTGCATAACTGCACAAACACATGGTTGGACATGTACATATACATTATTTGGATGATTATGACCTTTTTTCATTTGTGCACTGATACAGTGGCAAACAGTGTAGAATAAAAAATACACGTCAGTTATGTAGAAGCTGAGAGAAGAAATAATGTAACTTACAGTAAATAACAACCCTTTATAATCGTGATGAGCAGAAAAGTACATCAGACGACACAACAAAGTGGACGGGACAGCAGAAAAGCACATCAGGTTCAAGAACAGAAATCTAACTGTACGCATTTGAAGATAGAAAAATAACCAAACCATGCTTTTTCTAGTCTTTTGCTGTCTATAGCTTGTGCATTAAATGTTAAATTTGACCTTGGATTTGTCAGTGTTATTGCAATTGATAATCCTTTTTATTGCTAACTGATCCTTCCTTTGTTTATGTAAATATGTAGTCATCTATATCTATATCTTTTCAAAATTCATGAACCAGGTCTAAAATAATATCAACTCGTGTTCGTGTTACAAGGTCGTTAGAATCTAAACTGAACAGTGCAGTAAGGATTAAGATAAAGGACACCTACAATGTTGAGTCGTCTAAAATGCTGAGACATAGAGCATCCCTTTAAATACAAGAAGCCAGACAGCGCGGGAGGGGGGAGGTGGGGGGGGGGACGAGCCATACATCTTTGTCAGGAGTCAGAAAAAGGATTACATCATGCCAGACTCACAGGCTTAAAAGCAGCAAAGCCAGACAGGCACACACTTGACGGGAAACAAAAAGAGACTCCCTATCTTGGAGGAAGATGATGTAATTCGACACATTAATTGTATTCCAAGGATGGACTGGAGCTCGAGGTAATTGGTTGCAAAATGATACGCTTGGATATTTATGTATGGCGGTGGGGACAGAAAGGCTACACTGTAAGCACGCTGCATGTTCCCATCATACCTGTTATAATATCAGCTGATAAACGGTTGCTTTTAAACAGTGGGAGGGAAAAAAAGTATGGTACGGTACTTATCTCATAGTCGAGCCCCAAATTGAATAACACAGCCAGGCAGACTGATTACCACGCAAGAGAGTTGGCCTGACAAAAATAGAGTTTGAATTTCATTAGAAATCAAGAATCATGTTTCTCAATATTAGCAGAGTTTCAAACCAGGCAGGAGGTTGAAGCTTAGTTGAAAGGAAAATCCACACAAGCTTAACTTTTGGGCATGTGGGGTACACTAGAGAAAGAAAAGATACAGCAGCCATTCAAATGTCTGCAAAATGACGTAATGTGGAAAAAAAAAAAAAGAAGCCTTGCAGGCTTGGGAGTTCAGTTCAAGCTCACAGTGCATGAGTAGGCTGAAGCGGTCAGGAAATAAAAGAGAGGGCTTGACAGTAGGAAAGGGTGTGAGCTCGCCATCACTCAGTGGCTGAGCGGACACCCGAGGCAGGGGTAATGAAACGGGCTCTGAAGTTCATGGCTGCTCATCCTCTGGACAGCTGATAAAAGGGATGTACTTCCCTCCATCTTCACATATCAGTTCATACACTGGATGTGCTTAAAAAAGACTGAACATTGGTTTAAGATTTGCAGCACGGAAATCTGTTCACTTTGCATGCTGTCACCTGAATCATGAAAGGTCAAAGCTGCCTTAATGTAGAACTAGTTTGTTTGAAACGAAAAGTGATATTCATGCACACATTTTGTTAGCCTGTTTAACAGGTAAAAAAAAAAAGGATAAATATTGAATTGAATAAGATGCAACATATAAAATATATTTAAAACCACAAAGACGAAATACTTTTGGAAGTGTTACAAAACCTCAGAAGCAAAGCGTGTTAAGTTTTTCTAGGCAGAGAGTTAGCTTCCTCTTTTTATGTCTTCTCTGTCTCTACCCACAAAAGCAGAACTAGTTCCTCATATGCTCAACTGTGCTTGACATGCTGGAAGTAAATTTTGTTCAAGTACTAATTGTGAAACTGACATGCATTACTTTTCCCAGCATTACTGACCAACGAGCCTGATCACCTGTTCGCAATTCTTCGATCAAAATCAGACATAGATCATTTTTAACATAACTTCGAAAAATGACAATTGCATCTAGCAAGGCCTCCGTTGTCCCTCCTCAAAACATCAGTTCGAAAAAATTATTTCATTTATGTGTGCAAGTGTTTCCTGAGTCAGTATCTTGGGTAAGTGAATGGGAGAAAAAGTGGAGTCACTGCAAATGTTTGAGAACACTCAAATGTTCTGATGTCATTCACATTCACCCAAACTGTGCCAGTTCTTGCAAAAGCTGCATTCTGTTCACTTTTTGTTCATTTTTGGCAACTGGAGGAGAATGTCAGTGACAGCATGCATTTAAGCCTAACCAAGAAATAAAAGCAGAACTTCAGCAATAAAACGATGAAAAACATCCAAACGTTATGGAGAGAGGGCAGGTTCTGTCCAAAAAAGCAAACAGAATCCATCAGGGATTTGGCTGTAGCTGAATGCATTAAGGTTTTGGCACTGTAATTGGCATGGCTCTGTGTATGAAAAGACACCTCTCCCTTGAGCTCGCACTCCAGGAACCGAGTCAAACCGCTGACCCAAAATGTTCAGTTATATATTACGGTGAACAAATAGAACCGAGTCCTGCATTGATTTACATCAGGCGTGTCACAGCCCGGCAGAGTTCCTCGAGTTCATTCATCTTTTGCAAACGATACACAACCATATTTCCTCTCCCTACACATGGAAATCCAGTGGAAGGGCCAAAGGATTTAAGCAAAAGACATTGAAGCGACTATGCAGCAGTGTCCGGCTCACTGCATGAACAGTACATTCAATAATTTACACAGAGGCCTCTCTGCAAATGTCATACCGCGCTGGTTTATACAACTTTCACGTTTTAATGAATGTTCATGGCAGAGATGTTGTAAAATCGATGTTGTTCATTTAAAGATTAAGTGGGCCTATTTCATGATCAGCTTAGAAAACAAATGAATAACTCAGTATTAATTCTAAAACACAAAACCTAGAAAATAAATATGAAAAATAAAACCAGTTCCTGTCAGTAGTTTTTATTTGAATACTTTTTAAAGATTTTTATTTAATATTAGTCAGCATGCTCGAGCAGCAGGGTTCCTGACGTTGTGCTCTGTGTTGAATTTCACATGTTCTCCGTGTCTGTATGGATTTTCATCAGGTTCTCCAGGTTCTTCCCATTGTCCAAAACACCTTAGAGTTGGACTGAATTCGCTCATATCTATAAATGATTTTTACATCATCAATCAAAGCAGATTACTGATTAGTGAATGCAGGGATTTATTTGTAATGAATGATTTGTGAAATGCACTCCAACAGGAGACTGATAGCAGAACGATACTGAAATCACTGTGTTGATATAGTGTACTGCAACATCATTCATAAAAGGTTTCCATATTATTTAAAATCTGTCTGGAATAAAAATAATAATAATAGCTCAATCCCAGTCGTACCTCTACTTTATTTTCTAAGATAAAAAATATCCAACTGCACTGCTTAGTGCGGCTGATCTGGCACGGAAAGTGCAGTATTTTATTTTTGAGGGGAAAGAGATGAGCTAAGAGATGAAAGGATCAACAAAATGTAATTTTGAATGTTGGCCTATCTTAAGGCACACACATATACCAGTTCTTCCTGTATTTCAAATACAGCCCACATATCATTTGCATAAGTGCAAAGTATCCTTTGAGTCAAAAATAGGCACTACTGAGTTTAACGTGTGTGATTGATTGTAAAAACTTGTTTGCATACTAATTTCTAGTATAAGAATAAGAATTAAGGAATGTAGTGTGTGTGTGTGTGTGTGTGTGTGTGTGTGCGTGCGTGTGTGTGTACAAGCTGTTTATATAATATACATAAACTCAACATTGTTTTGAGAATTTTTTCATATTTTGTTGAGTAGGCAGGAAGTGTGAGTTTTTTTTCTTTTTTTGTGCACATCTTAAATCTGTGTAAATTGGTTCCAGATTGCATCTCTGTGACTTTTCAGAGACACTTCACACCTGGCTGCTGCCCCCAACTGTCCACAGTGTGCCACTGCAAAACTGCGACCGGGTGACATCATTCCCAGCACAATTGACTGCCTGGGAATACTTTCAACCAGCCTTCTCCTGGCACAATTACCCACATGACTGCAGGAAGTAGCACGCACGGCTGTAATAAAGTGAGTACCTATTAATACTGTCTTTTAATTTTTATATTTGCTTATTATCTAACATACACCCTGTTAAATGTGTGCGATGAGTTTTTTTTACAGACTCACATTTACATGATTAAGAATGACTAGCGTGAACCATAATTAAATAAGATTTAATTTATGACTCTATCAAATTAAATAAAATGTTTATGCAAACTAAAAGACACATATACTTAGATAAATAAAAACAGAAAGTGTGATAAGGAATGACTCCAGGAATTACAACACATACTCTTACAACAACAAAGAGACAAGACACAGATAGGCTGAAGCGGCTTTAAAAATCATGGCTTGACAAATAACCATTTAACACAAAAATGTGTTTATTGCAAACGCTTCCCCAAGACATGTGCTACAGTGAACTTA
Source organism: Clarias macrocephalus (assembly GCA_011419295.1). Taxonomy (NCBI): domain Eukaryota; kingdom Metazoa; phylum Chordata; class Actinopteri; order Siluriformes; family Clariidae; genus Clarias; species Clarias macrocephalus. The sequence goes on from JAAGKR010003000.1 coordinate 24,104, forward strand.
AACACCAAAGGAGGAACAACTACAGCATTATCTCTGTGTCTCTACTCCAAAGCCACTTGAGAGAAACTAAAATGACCCTAATAATCCTCCACAAGCATCCATGTGAAAATGATAAATGAGCAGTACTGGATATCTGTTTTTATAAGGTTGCTCTCTAACACTGAGGGCCGTTTTGTATCTCAGCACTGCAAACAATTTGAGATTCAAAATAGGATTGAGGTGAAGATTCAAAATATTGAATTACCCATTTAGGATCTATATTTTGATGGCCTCAGAAGTGAAAACTTTGATGATGAGTTGTGGCCTATATCTTATTTATGTTATGACAAATTAAGGGGAATCGGTTAAATCCTGAACAGCAGTACAGATATATAATAACCAAAATGCACCATGAAAGCAAGCGAAGTCAATGAAATAGAATGTACTTAAAGGGCTGAGTAATTCACCTGACCTCTTCGCAATTGAGCATGTATTTCACTTACTGAAGACAAAACCAAATGCTAAAAGACCCACAAACAAGCAGCAACCAGCTGCAGTAAAGGCCTGGTAAACCAGTGATGCCCATGCATTCCAGACTTCAGTCAGTCTTTTTCCTTGCCACTGTCGCCATCGTCCTCGGCTTGCTCATCAGGGACAATCTTATCATTTCGATTCATACACATTCACATTTCAGACAAACTTTAATAATTCTTTGGATTGTGTAAAGCTGCTTTGCGACAATGTCAGTTGTTAAAAGTGCTATACAAATAAAATTGAATTGAATCTAAGTAATTAAAGATAATCCTTATATTAATAAGTTTGGACACACCTTCTCATTCAAAGAGGTTGAATTTGTATTATGGCAAGAAAAAAGCAGCTAAGTGAAGAAAAACGAGTGGCCATCATTACTTTAAGAAATGAAGGTCAGTCAGTCCGAAAAATTGGGAAAACTTTGAAAGTGTCCCCAAGTGCAGTCACAAAAACCATCAAGCGCTACAAAGAAACTGGCTCACATGCGGACCGCCTCCGGAAAGGAAGACCAAGAGTCGCCTCTGCTGCGGAGGATAAGTTCATTCGAGTCACCAGCCTCAGAAATCGCAGGTTAACAGCAGCTCAGATCAGAGAGCAGGTCAATGCCACACAGAGTTCTAGCAGCAGACACATCTCTAGAACAACTGTTAAGAGGAGACTGTGTGAATCAGACCTTCATGGTAGAATGTCTGCTAGGAAACCACTGCTAAGGACAGGAAACAAGCAGAAGAGACTTGTTTGGGCTAAAGAACACAATAAAGAACACAATAAAGAAAACTCTTTGAATGAGAAGGTGTGTCCAAACCTTTGGTCTGTACTGTATATAAGTCACCATACTTATGGATCTAACTGTATATCACATACAGTATATTTTTGTCTAGATTTTTTTTGTCTTTTGCTATTCTTGATACTAATTGCCATTCACACTCACTACACAACTCTGTGCATTTTTTTGCTGACACCACAGTTATTACACTGGTTGATTGAATGCACTGTTTTTTTATATAGCCATATACACTGCCTGGCCAAAAAATACTTAAACAAAATACATAAATCTTGTTTTATCTTTTGCTTTGATTACAGCTGTGGCATTGTTTCAATAAGCTTGAGCAATGTCACCGCATTTACTTCCGTGCAGAGTGACATTAATTTCTCTCTAAGATCTTGTATTGATGATGGGAGAGTCAGAACATTGTGTCTTCTCCAGCAAATCCCAAAGAATCTCAGTGGGGTTAAGGTCTGGACCTTAGCCAATCCATGTGTGAAAATAATGTCTCATGCTTCCCGAACCACTCTTTCACAATTTGAACCCAATGAATCCAGGCATCGTCATATTGGAATATGCCCATGCCGTCAATAAAACAAAACAACACGAAAAACCCATTGATGGAAAAACTTGTTCATTCAGTATATTCACGTGGTCAGCTGACCTCATTTCTTGGGCACATAACGTTGCTGAACCTAGACTTGACCAAATGAAGCAGCCCCAGATCATACCACTCCCACAGACTTGTATGGTGGACGCTAGGAATTATGGGTACATTACTTCATCTTGCCTTTCCTCTTTGCATTGTGCATGTGGAAATGTTCTTACTTTCACTATTAAACATAGCTCTTTTTTTGTTTTTTATGATTTTATTTTCCTAAGTGTTTAAGTGATCCACCAGCATGTTAATTCAGGATATTTTTCCAACAACATTTGAAACTTCCTTGAAGTTGATGGTTCACCACTTTCCTTCCAGGTTTTAATAATGCATTTTACAGTTCTTAACCCAAATTTATAAGGTTCAAGAATCTCCTTAATTGTTTTTTTTCTTGATCCAGGGCAATAATTTGACCCTTCTGAAACAGAGTAATATCTTTTGCCAGGACTACAGTATATGTCTTCTGACATGAATGTTTAAGAAATGAGAAGCTACTCACTGCATCAGTTAGGGTTAAATAACTTGTTTCCAGCTGAACAATAATCCATGCAGTAACTATCCAAAAGAAGGCTCGTAACTATTTGCTTACTTAAAGACAGGTGGTGACTTTTTGGGCTGGGCAGTGTATTTATTATAGGTACTCTACTGTATATAAACATATGCTATTACATACTCATATTATATAAGTATATAATATGAGCGTATGTATGATTTATACAAATGCCATCAAAGAGATTTTGCTTCTAATACGGTGTGACTTCCTAATTTCTCCACAACTTATGCTAACGCCCCATACACATATCCTGTAACAGTAATGACACAGTCCTCCATCTCCATCTAGACCACTTTACATGAATTTTTCATCAGCTACAGCCTCGACATTTGGGATTGAGTCAACAGTGTCCAAAAGTCAACTGACTCTGCCCTTCTGCTCCTGTTCTCCTGGATAGCAATTCCACCACCATTTTCAGCTGTCTCATTCTATTTTCCATCCACTATCTAATTTTCAATGCGGCTTTACCCCCCTACTTTTTTGCACCAGATGCAATGACATTCTGCTCGCTCCCTCCATTATTCACTGTTTCCCAGAACCACTGTGCACCCCAGAGGCCCTGGCCTGCCTCCCCTCCCCATTTCCATATTTGGCCTTACGGACTCCTGTTTTACCATTTCAAATAAGCGTGTTGGATTTAGGACTTCATACTGCGAATACCAATTTGGAGGCCGATGAGAGGTTTGCAGTGCAGCCAGACAGCTGGAGACCAATTTAAAGATGAAGCCAGGAGGAGCCTGCACTCTCAGCAGTCCCAGTCCAGCCGCTGGGCAATCAGCTGACTGTCAGGAGAGGCAGGAGGCTACATCTGAAACCAGGAAGGAGGCTAATGGGCACATAGTCTAACTGCCATGTGTGACCATGCCACTCAAAGTGATGGATTTTAACATTCATATGAAAATATGTGCGATTAGAGGTTCAGTGTTTTGGTACTGCTGGAAAAAATATATAAAACTCATTTTGTCTCAGTGGGATGGGTAAATAATAGGGGTGTAGCGGTATGCAAAAGTCACGGTGTGGAACACATACTGTAACAAAGGCACATACTGTACCTCTCTTTAAAAAATTATTCATTCATTAATAAATAACCTTCTGTAATCTAGGAGTCTAGGTGCACCAAAGTGTGCAAAAAAAGTAACAGCATTATTCATGTATATATAAAAAATATATAGCAAAAAACTAATCTATAGAAAATAATACAAATCACTGGTTTAAATAAGGGATATTAAAAGGATTTTTTAAAAATTATTTGCTGTATCTACTCTATCTTATCTACTCTATACAGCAATGCTACCATTCAGTGAATGTTTTTTTTTGACAGCATAAATAAGGAGAAATAAATAGAAAATATACATCACTCATCAGAGTTAACTGCCAATCAAATATCAGTGTTCAAATTTCCCACTCTGTTGGTCAAATGCACGGGACGGGAATGACACAATTCTGACCAGCAAATTACAGCTTAGTGCACAGTAAGCTGTAAACTATATATACAGTATATAGTGACCTTTTAAACAAGTACACATTTCATATCTCTGAACTTATATTTCAAACTTTTGCCAAGATATGAGTCCCTAGCCAAAAGCTGCCTGTTTATCTTGCAGTTTATTTTATTTACTTATGTTTTACATCTAATCACTAGTGTTTGTGAACAGCACACTGCTAGCATGCCTTTATCTGGTTAAAAAGGATATGTTTGTAGTTCGTATTGGTTTAAAACATTAAATTAGACATTTTAATTTAAATATAAATATGAATCGATGTGAACATGAACAGTTCTGATTAGAACATTTTGAGAATCATGTTAAGACATCTGTTCAAGTTAACCAAATAGATCAAGAGAAGTGTCTATCACTAGTTACAGCTAGACTCTATTCTCTCGGACACCAAACAAAGTACCTATTAATGACCTGTACATGGTGAATGAAAAAGCAAAGCATTTATGACAACACATTGCGTTAGATTCCAAAGTCTAAAGACTTTTATCTTTCCCGTGATTTATGACTAGTAAAATACACACAAACTCTGGTGATGAACAAATGAGATTAAAAACATTATATTTCTTCATTTTTCAGAAGATATGATAAACAAGAGAGAATTACAGAATGCCATATGTGTTATTTCATAGTTCTCATAGAAAAAATAGTGTTCTAGAATGTAGAACAGTCAAGACTTTGACTAAAAGTCTTGCTTGTATCAGTTCTGTGAAGAGAAACACCTCGTGTATGAGAGGGACCAAGGTAGCATAGTTTTTACATAATTTACATAACCACTATTTACACCCATGGTGAGCAGAAAAGCATCTCAGAAGCTTTGCAGTGGATGGGCAATGACAGCAGAAGACCACCCTGGGTTTTGCTCCGGTCAGCCAAGAACAGAAATCTGAGGCCACAGACAGGCTTAAGACTTTATTTTTCTCTTCTCTTTTTGGGTATAAACTCAAAGCTGTACTTCAGTTAAAACTTTCTAACTTTCTTTTGATTACATGTTTACCAAATTGTATATACTTGATATGAGTTACCAGTTTTTTTTTTTTTTTTTTTTTTACAATTAAACAGTATGCAGTCATCTATTTCATGCCTAGCCTAAAAATGTGTAACAGTGTGACAGTTCAGTGTTGAAATGACTTAGCTGGTGTGCATGTGTTCATGTCACATAAGATACTTACAAGATCCAATGTCTCCTTGTAATTGTAGTATCTGTGGAATGGGCATAGTTAAAACCACCACATCAAACTGCTCTGGTGAGCCCTCTTTCCTGTGTACCTCCCAGCACGGCCCTCTGCGGTAAACGTGGGTGAGCTGATGACTGAAGAGCACCTCTGCTCCTGCTCGGATGCAGAGAGGCAGAGTTAGCAATATTTCGGGAAATAGGAAGGAATGAAAACAGTGGAGAGTGGCTGTAGAACACAAGACACGTTCATCACACATGTCAGAAATGCACTATTATGAATCAAACCATGCATGGCTTAGATAAGCAGTGGTACATGTGAAGAAGTTTTTGAGCATGCAGCATTACATATTTCTATGTAAGTCTATTTTTGGGTGAAGGATAATAACTTACTAATAAAAAAAAAAATAAAAAAAACTTAAGAACAACTGCATGTGTTATGGTCAGATATGTTCGTTGAGAACAATGTCTGAAACTCCCAGAGAACTTTAAACATTTTATACATGAAACCTTAATATCAAATATCTATCCTTAGTATAAAAGGAAATTATTTCATTTGCTTCACACACAATTTAGCATTAATGTAACCTATCTAGCTATAAAGATATAATCAAAATTGTCTCAAATCTTGGTCTTTGTTGTTGCAAGTGTAAAATATTAAAACATCCTACACTGACCAAAAGTCTAAAACTGAGTCTAATAAGTCCAAAAACATCAGTTTACAAACTTCCTCTATGATCTCAGTGGCCATATATCAATTGTCCACAGGCTTGCCAAATGGCCCTTTGCTCTTTCTAGGAAACTGGACATTGATTTCAAAAGAAGTGAAAAGTTGTTTAAATAACATTGCTGAATCAAATTTGCTTTAAGGCAACATAGACCTGTAGTAGAGGCCAAAGTGCATATAGTCACTTGTGGTAAAATATAGAGTGCACAAAGGCTAAAATTACTCAGTCAGAAAATTTTATATATGCACAGTGAGAATAGTGTTATCACTTTATATATATATATATATATATATATATATATATATATATATATATATATTTTTTTTTTTTTTAATGAATCATGGGATTTTTTAGAGGTATTGATTTATTTATTACAGAAACAATTTCTCACCAACCAGCAACATTCTCTTACTAAAATCAACGCCTACAATGTGCCTTGACAGACATGATTTCAAAACCAAAATCTAAAATAATGCTGTGATCAGAGTTTTTAGTTCAAAGGGAATGACATTATGAAATTTACATAAAAATATATGTAAAGAACAATAGCATGAATTCATCTTGTGAAGATGCTTGATGAAAAAGGTACAAACGTATATTTATCCACATTAATACGAGTCCAGTGTTGAAATGAACCTGAAATGCTGGCCAACAAGGAGGAGGCCACTGCTCCAAAATCACCAAAAAAAGCATTTTTGGAGAAATCTCCTCTGGTCTGATGAAAGAACAATTGAACTGTTTGGCCACAATGACTATAATTTTTTGGAGAAAGGAGAAGCTTGCAAGCCAAATAACAGCATGCCAGCTGTGAAGCACGGAGGTGGCAATATCATGTTGTGGGGATACTTTGCTCCAGGAGGGACTGATGCACTTAAAAAAAAAAAAAAGGCATTCTGACGATGGAAAATTATGTGGATTTATAAAAAAAAAAAAAAAAAAAAAAAAACGTCTCAAACATCAGCAAGTTAAAGCTTGTAAATAGACTGCAAATGGACAATGGCCCAGGCATACTTACAAAGATTTGGCAAAATGGCTTAAGGACAGTCGAGGTATTGTAGTGGCACTGACCTCAGTCCAATAGAAAATTATTTTCCAAGCAAAGAGATCTACAGTGCAGACTTAGTTGTACCAGTTCTTAGTTGAACCTTTACGGATTCTCCAATAAGGACAAACCAATTAATCATTTACAGAGCTAACTTCCTCCTTTCTGTAAGATTGTATGGGCTAATTCATACTGTAGCTGAGGAAGACTAACCTGACTCTTTGAGATAGTGCTTAACAATGGATGACATCCCAGACGGTGTTACATAGTTTTCAGTGCCTTCCTCCATTGCCTGCATGCCCTCCACTGTGGCCTCAAGTGGTTTAAAAATACCATGTGTTAGGAGTTCTTGATAAAAACTAAATAGAGAAAAAAATATAAATGAAAATATTGCATGACTACAAGGAGAAATGAGAACACATTGAAAAAACATAAAAACATAACGACTCAAACAGTATCACCTTTTGTGAATTTTAGAATAATATGGTGTGGCAGTGATGTACTGAGCACCGAGGTCCACTGTGCATAATGAGTTGCTTGGACTTCTGCTTGTAGACATTCTTCCCCCTGGAACACGCATTTATATAATAAAACTTATAAAAATCTATAAAAGACTTAGTTAGAGGACTTCTTTAGCCCTGTGATTTAGTGTTAGCTACAATATAAGTGGTTCATTGCCTGGTGTAGAACTAAAATATATCAGTGATATGAGCTTAGTTCATTGCTATTATAAGACTAAAGATAAAACAAATGAAGCTTAAGGTTTAAATGCATGCTTTAACTTTCAAGGAATGAGTCTGTGCAACAACTGAAACAGATCTCCTGCAGAGAGCAGCCGGTCTCTGTATGCATATACGTCGATGTGGGTATGTGGGAAGAACAAATACACATGTCAGCATATTAAATCATATATTATAAATGTTATTTCATAAATGTGTGTGAATTTTTTTATGTCACCACACTGATCATCATGAATTAGGCATTGATTGATACAAAACATGCCCTGACAAACATTTTACTTACTCCACTGCTTTCACAAATGTCACATGTCTGTAGGCTCAGAGTCCTGTCCTGGGCTGACAGAGGTGAAACCTGATGCTGTTGTAGCCTATATACCTCAAGGTTTGAAATTTTGTGCATTGTGAGGTTTTTTTTTTCTGCTTACTATGGTTACGGTGGTTATTTGAGTTACCACAGCCTTCCTTTTAGCTTGAACCAGTTTGGCAATTTTGCCTTGATTTGCTTATCAACAAGGTGCTACTGGCCACAGAACTGCTGGATATGTTTTTAATTTCATGCCATATTGTGTGAATAGAACTATTGTTGTTGTGCTAAAGCCTGTTCAGTTCCAACAACCGCGCTACCATAGTTATCAGGATGACATTTTCCCCATTCTGAGGCTAGATGGGAGCACGAACAGAAACTCTTGTCTGTAATCTGTGGTATTTAATGCATTGTGCTGCTGCCACATCATTGGGAACAGTTCCTAATAAAGTTCCTGGTGAATGTATATAATTAGAAAGTTTAAAAACAATACAAATATTCCATTACTATTAATGTTAAGCAATGCAGCTGTATTTCTGTATGCAAAACTATGCATTTGTAGAATGGCATCCAGGAATGGTGCTAAAATATTGCAGTAATAATGACCCTCTCACCGATGTGGTACTCTACATGCTTTTTCTCCTGGAAATGTAAAAAAAAAAAAACTGCAAAGCACAATTTTAGAAACAGAAAGATATTGCTAATTATAGAGCATGCATTTTCTGACAGTGTATTTATTCTATACTTTGTGTTGGTTTAAATTATTTAATTATTCTATAATAATTTGTCTTTAATGTAACTTAATCTGCACAAGATCACAGGCTTTTCTCTCACTCTCAAAATTAAAAAGGTGTTCCAGCTTACTGGACGGAACAAAACATAAATTTTAAAAGTTACATTTAAATTTTCAATCAAAAATCCAAATGAAAAAGAGTTGACAGCTACCAACCAGGGACGTGGTGGGAAAAGGGTGGAAGGAATAGATGGTGGAAAGAAAGCACTATCTGTGTGATGGGACTGGCTAGTGCCACGTGCTGAAAGAACGCAGGGCAAATCTTCTCCATAGACTCCTAGCTATGGCTGACTGCAGCAGGATGGACTGGAGAACGCTTTTCTCTTGCACAGCTTGGATGCGTGTGCATGAAATCACCTGTTCTCTATTCATAGTCACGCTGAAAACTGTTTGATTACAGTCTTTAGTATTTGATCTTTAGTTATGTGCAGTGTACTTTGATTTGAACATTATGATCCCTGTCATGACTGCTGATATCACAGAAACATTATCACTGGATTTTGTGAATTTTTAGACCCTTTTAGCAACTTTATTTAGTTTTGAAAAAAGCCTAGCAACATTTATGCAATTATTTTTCAAGCAGATGTTAGCCACTGTCTTCCACTTAACAGCTCTCCATCTTCCATCAAAGCTGGTATGTGAATTGAGAGCAGGTTTGGTTGAGTGTGTGAAACCTGATGAAGTCCAAGAATCAATGAGTGATTATTCAACTAAAAAAAGGTCATTTTGACAGATGGAGATGTAGTGACTGAGACCTCACACCTCCAGGGTCGAGGGCTGCGTTTGGGTTTGTGTACGTGAAATTTTCATGTTCTCCCTGTGCTTGGTGGGTTTCCTCTGACAAGTGAGCATTAATTAATTAGTGTATTAGTGTAAAGCTTTATTTTATCCTAACTATTTTTTTAATTCTTCATATTTATAAGCAATTAATTATTACATTTGTCTGTGATATAAACATATAGTTCGTACAGATAAAAATGACTAGTATTCAGGTTGAAAGGGGAAAATATTTAAAATGTTGTGAAAGGATATTTTAAAAAGATATTTAAAAGTAATGTGATATGCAAGTGAGCGTGACCTGCTAATATAATATGGGGCGGGGCTATGACGTCATCTCGGGGCTTTTAGTGACATTTAAAGCTTTCGCTATTAGCAACTTCCCCTGAAAATATTTAACAACACCTCAGTAGTTCGCTATTACTCACCGTCCAGATATGTTAAAGATTTTTTAAACAACTTTTTCCCTTTAAAACCGCAGACGCACAACCGATAAAAAACATCATCTTATTTCATGCTGGACGTAAATAAAATCGCTGAGTGATGTTAGCTGACCTGCTCCCCTCGCCTTGTCCCACAGCACTATCTGCACTCGGTCTGCCATTCCACGCCGCAGTAGACACGCACAAAGACTGCCTGTCAGTCCAGCTCCGACTATCAGCACTCGAGACATGCTGAGAATGAAAATCAGTAATTACACTGACAACAAGTTTAATGCTGCTTGCTAACTTTTATGTGTCAGTTTTTATAAAGCACGCCCTGTCTCTTTAAGACCTATGATGTTGGCCAACTAAAACTTTCCCCTGGTTTACAGTAAAAGAACATGTGGGAAATCACACAAACACTAGAAACGACGTACATTATTAATTCTGTTTGCTTTAAATAGACGACATTTGCAATCAATAAGATTGTATAATGTACTTCCCAGGAATAAATAAATAAATATTCAACACCACATTTAAGATAATGTCTTTTCTGGTAAAAACATCTTTTCTGTTTTTGCTCCTAAAATACAGGATGTGCATAAAGATTTTTTATGGTTTCAAACACATTATAATACCATGATAGGTTATAACTACGTGTGCTAGGCATTAACTGTGTCTATCTAGCATAACTTTCAAGACATGTACATAATCAGGTACATGTCACATTGTCATAAACATAATTGCACCTCCTTGCAGATACATTTCAAGCAAACACATCTACAAAGCTGTCTTAGTATTACTGTCTTCATACTGTCGCCATTGCCACTGAAATTTCCTTCGGGGTAAAATACAGTAGTATTTATCGCCTTCTCCCTCTCTCTCTCTCTCTCTCTCATTCTATCTATCTGCTAACTATCTTCCTGTCAAATTACGAATGGACTTTATGTTAATCCTGTACTGTATGTATATTTAGACCTTATCATATTTACATAAAATAAATATAAAAAATGTTATAAAAATAATATTTATGTATTTGTGTATAGGTATAAAGTTATAATAGTATGGTATATTTAAAACAAAATAGTCCAATGCAAGTAAACTATCTATGTAATAGTATCTCTTTCTAAACATTATCCTCACCAGCATGCTATATTAATAACAATGGCATACAGTGTTGCGATCAGTTCACACCACAGCATTGGGACAGTTAGACTCAAACGCAGTCCAGACTACACTGCTATGGGGCCCTAAAGAGAGAGAACAGAGAGAGTGTGATCAGTGTATGAGAGGTAAACCCAAAACAGAGCTGCACTTCCTTCTCTACTGTCAAAAATATTAACATCTAAAAAACACCTTCACTGAAAAAAAAAAAAAAAACCTAAACTGACAGATGGTGAAAGAATCTTAATAATTTTGGAGTGGGCACCACTGCTGCCTTCACTGCAGAGTATGCGTCAGAGTGTGAGAGCCTGAGAGGAAGTGAGGTACATCGTGTACGCACCCTGAATATACCCAACACCAACTAATAACACTACTGTTCAGATAGTAACCTAATTTCTTTTGTTGTTGTTATTGTCCATACAGCATTTTAAATTATTGTATTTTCTGGTAAAGTATCTTTCCTGTTTCTGCTCCTTAAATACTGGTAATTGCTTACAAGTTATGTTTTTCTTTTATATTTTATGTTTATAATGTTTATACATGTTTATAGGCGGCACGGTGGCTTAGTGGTACGCACTGTCGCCTTGCAGCTGCACGGTCCGGGTCTCATTCCCGCCTCCGGTCTGTGTGCCTTTTTCAGTGTCGAAAAGCAATGTCATTTTTCGACATTCATGCCAATAAAGCAATGCTGCGCTGAACTGAACTTTACTGAGAGCGAGAGAGGAAGAGAAGGATGTCAAAAGTCTTTAAGGCGGGTAATTTTTCCTGTATTACCACAAAACTCCGCTCCCTAATACATGATTGGCCAATAGTTGCCGGCTTCACACGGTTACCAGCTTGTCAGACCGGCTGTTATCGGCCAACCAAAACTCAGGAGGTGATATAGAGCGAACCAATCCCGTGGAAGACGAGGCGGGATTATTAAAAACACGGATGGGTTAAAAAATGACATCGCTTTGAGAGCTGAGTGTCGCATGATTTCCGGACGCAGTTTTCGGAGGAAAGGTGAGTGATTTCCATATGTTCCGGTGTGGAAGTGATTAGTTGTTTGCAATAATGTAGTTAAAAAGTAAAAATTTTACTCCTTGTAAATAACATGCACTTTAATAAAGAGGTGTGTTGTTTGTGTTATTTGCACTGTTGCTACACAGTATTTTCTATTTATAGTCACATTCTACAGTATGTACTTGTTGTTATTGCATCTCTTTATCTGATTTAAGTTAAACCATTTCATTCATTTGCTATACTGCAACCACTCATTTACTTATTTACTGATAGATGGTTAAATGTTAATAATCCAGTTAATGTATTAAGCAGGAAGTTAAAGATGTGATTTTAATATTGTGATTACTATGTAATATATGTATTAAGTACTAAACCAAATCCTAAGGGACTGTTTATGGTTCAGAAGATTCCAGGTTCAAACCCCACAACCACCAAGTTGCCACTGTTGGGCCCTTGATCAAGGCCCTTAACCCTCAACTGCTTACACATAATGAGATATGTTAGTTGCTCTGGATAAGGGTGTCTGCCAAATGCCTAGATGTAGATATATATGCATTTATGGGGAAAAAAAATTCTTAATAGATTTTCCTTCCTTTCTTGAACTTTGGGTCAGATGGTTAAGGTGTTGGACTAGTGATCGGAAGATTGTGGATTTAAAAACCAGCACCTCCAATTTGCCACTGTTGGACGCCTAAGCAAGGCCCTTAACCCTCAACTGCTATGCTATATGTTAGTCTTTTAACTGCTCCCGTTGAGGGGTCACAACAAAGGATCTGCACACAACTTTGACAAAGGTTTTACGCTGATTGTTTTTCCTGATGCAACCCTCCCATTTTATTTGGGCATGGAACCGGCACTGCATCCAGGAGGTCCTCACCATGGAGCGGCATCTCACTGTTGGACCCTTGAGCAAGGTCTTTCATCCCCATACTTAGATACATACTGGCGTCGAGCTGGCAACTCGGCCCTGTAAATAAATGCCACAGAAACTATGGATTAGTATACCTCGCCCGATGTGCTGGGTGGCACATAGACGGACATACTGTACATACATACATTCTATATGGCAGATGAAAAACCTACCACTGAGCATCTATGTCCTAATTGTTTGGATATATAGTTAGATAAAAATCGCTCTGAATAAGGGCTTCTGCCAAATGTTGTAAATGAAAACTTGAAGTAAAATGATCATGATTTATTTTTTAAATCAAATTACATTAAATCAATAATTGTACATGTATTGCACTTTATTTGTTTTTTGTTTGTTTGTTTATGACTTTTCGGGTTGGTAGATCTGCAGACGTCATGTGGCTACAGTCATGGTTGGGACTGGTTGCAGTTTGTCTGGTACAAGCTTCACAGCCTGTCTTCAAAAACACCAAAAAGCTTGACCCTGAAGTCCAAATGAATATTGTAAGTATTCTATATCTGTTTGTATAATGTGTTTCAGAAATATATATAAAGTTTTTATTCACTGTATTGTAGAGCTGCACAATTAATCACATAAAAATCGCAGTATTGACGTGCGTAATAATTTATGGCAAAAAAGGCTGAAATTGATTACAGTATAGTAATATACACATAGTCAGGAATGTATGTACTGTAGGTGTTGTCAAAGATGTGAGTATTTTTTTAAAATACTTTTAAACTGCTAAATAATAATTAGCAGTCATCATTTTAATGACATAATTTGTCAATTTTTTTGTTGTTAGCCCAGATCAATGCATTTAAATACAAAATGATACATTCAGTAGTTACTGTACATATCGCTGTTTAAATCGCAATTGAAATGTGTCAAAATAGTCACACTGTGAATTAATTTATTTTTAATTAAATCCTACTGTATACTCTATATTCACACTCTCAAACTACCAATTTTATTATGTAAGCTTTACCCCAGTTTAGTTAATTACATTTAAAAAGCAAATAATTAAGGTGTTTCTCAGGAAACAAATGCACTGCTCCCACGTTAACATGTGATCTCTGTGGAACTGCCCTAACTGTTTGTTCTTTGTCCCTGAGATGCATACAGAGCTGTTATCACTAACATGCACCGTTTACCGGCCTTCTGAGACAATCGCGAGAGCACTGAGAGAAGCTAAAACTGACGTACTTTAGCTAATCTTTGCAGGTTGTAGTTGCGAAATAGAATTGAACATTTTATCGAACCATTAGCCTTTTTAAACCTTCTTCTATGTATTTGTGTGTGCGTGTGTGTGTCTTGTTTGAGAGAGAAATGCACTATATACAGAAAATGTATTATTAAGAATTGGTGTGAAAAGGGCAAATTACAAGTTTATAGTAATGCATGGAATTATCAGTTCTGTAGGAATAATGCACACAGCGAATAGTATGCCTAATGCCGGCATGTTCTGTGAGCAGACATTTATTTATCTTTTTTGGAAAGAGTCTCCAGTGTCTGTGTTTTGTAACAGTCAGAAGTAAAGCAGTGAATTTCATCATCAGTCTTCATGATGGATGCTTTGTGGTTTCTCGGGAACATGACAAACTGGCTTTTTTATCTTTTTTAACGTCAAGAGAAAGAAAAAAAAGAGAGTCTGGTGCTGCAATGACGGTTTGTAGTCGTTATAACAGGGATAATGTATAACAGGAACTACTAGTTTGGGAAATGTCTCATAACAGTCAGTTTATCTGTAAATGTAGAAAACACAAGAAACGTAATTCTTTAGTAGGCGAAAAAGAAAAAGGAAAAAAATCTGTTACTTATTTTCTCAGTTTATTAATGTTTATTAAAGCATTATATATTTGTTTTTTTTTTAATGAGCTTTTATAGGATACCTTACAATGTTACGGTATAAAAATTGTTAAACAGATCATTTTGATATTTATGTTAGTCCATCAAAGGTATGTATGAACAACCCTCCAGAGTAATAATAGGCAAAGGTAAGTGGGTAACTAGAGCAATTAGAGAAATAAAACGTTAATTATATTGTAAGAGAATAATAACTTCAAGGTGATTACAGTTGGTACTATTGTGTTTTCTATGTATAGAAGGATATATATTCCTTATTGATTAAATAATCATGAGCATAAAAAATAGGTAACAATCCAGATTTTGCATGTTATTATAGAGACCTTATTGCCCTCTGAAGTGCTTTATAACATATAACATTGAAATGAAAGCTTGACCAAAAAATCTGTATTACATAATAACTATTAAAAAAAAATTATAAATATTTTACTCTGCAACAGCTTGTGCTATAGGTAAAAAATACTGTGGTTGAACATAAAGAAGCAAAACTAGCCAGTTTTTTTAAACATGTAAACTGCTGAATAAACCACAATCACTGTTCAAACATTTGCACAGTTAAACAACCAATTTTTAGCAAATCAAGGAAAAGAAATCAGATAAGTGTATTGATTTATATGTCAAAGGTTTTCTTTGAACCACAGAGCTTTTGCTGTAATATATTTGTGTCAGCTATAAATTTATTCAAGGTCTTACGATGTTTGAGACCTGCTTTTCTCTCTCAATCTCTCTCTCTCTCTCTCTCTCTCTCTCAGCGCTGCCGTTGTTCATGCTCAGAACTAGAAGTGAGCAGAGACAGAAAGAGATAAGCGTGAGGCAGCAGTGGGTTTATCCTAAAGTGGCCTAAAGTAGAGCGTGCAGACTGCAGGCCCCGGGGGGAGTGGGAAATTGCGGTGCCTTTAATTATGCATGAGGAGATTGCACGGCGGCCCTCGAACCAACAGGCTCACACGGTTTCTTTGAAGTTCCTGATTAGAATGCATTTCATATTTAGAGCGAGGGGGAAAGTTGACTCCAGACAACAGAATTAAAAACTGCTCTCGAAGTGACAAATGGATTACTTTGCAGCGCAGAAGTGTGGAAATGTGTTCTATTTATAGGGATTTTGTCTCATGCCGTTGTGCAACGTGAACTATTATGATGTGGCAAGACTAAACGGATGCGTCTTTCAAAGGACGCATCTCATTTCAAACACACTTAACTGTTTGGCTTCAACTACACAGGCAGACAAATGTTAATTAAAGGATAAAATAAACATTGTCAGTAAGTGCCAAAAGGTCAGGGGTGTGGATCAATACACAGTCACACCTAGGGGCAATGTAGCGAGGTCAATCTACCTACTGGGACATTTTGGGGGAAGGTTGAATGAAACCGGAGAAACCAGAGGAAACCTGCATAAACACAATTAGAACATATGGCGCTCCATATAGATAGTAAGACAAGCTTAGGATTAAACCAACAACCTCGTGATACAGATGTGCTACTCATCCTCCCATTGTGCCTACGCAGTGTATTAACCTTTTTGATTACAACTCAAGAAATGAAAGTATTAGGGCAATCTTACAAATGTACTTCACTTTGTCTGGAAACTAACACTAGTCTGTCTCTGTGTATACTGTATAAAGTACGGTTTCTTTGGCAGCATAGTATCTTGTAGTCTGAATTATGTACAAAGCCATTCCTTTTCCAAATGTACATTAAAAATGGATAAATAAATAATATTACAGAATAATATTTCCATGGATGTAAAGAAAGCAACATATTTTATGATATATCATATATAATAAACCAAATGTAGCCTCCTGGATTTTTTGTGAAAAGTATGAATAGTTACCAGAAGAAATCTGGAATGTTCTCCAGCATGCTCATTAAAACCTCCAGTTGTTTATGCTTATAAAACGGCATGAATCTGTATCTAATACTACTGATTATTTCCAAGCAAAGAGTTTTCACCCCAAATATTGACTGTGTTTATTTTATTACTCTTTAGTAACCTTCATAGAAGTTTCTTTTTTGTAGAAATGTTTTCAAAATCATCCTCACTTATAACATTTTGATGTATGTTCCCAAGACATCTGAACAGACTCAGCTGTTACAGTAGGTTTTACTGAGCGTGCTGGAGAATATGAGTTCTTCTGGTAACTTTGTCACACTTCTTTCTGTTTTTGTGCAAAGACCAGGAGCCCATATAAAGTTTCCATTGGATTTTTGTCATGTAATATCTGGATTTCTTTACAGGCATGCAAATGTTTGTAAATGTTTATGCATTTTTAAAGTACATTTGGAAACGGTGAAAGGTTTTGTGCATAATAAGACAGAAGACATGATAAACATATAATGCCTCAGACTTTTGTAGTTTTACACACACACACACACACACACTGTATATGTATGTATATAATATTCAGGCAGCATCATGAGATCCAGTTATATTTGCTGTATCATGATATATCATCAGATATTTCTACTTCTTGTTTCACCATGACTGAAACAAAGTGTAAGTGTGTACACAGTTGAGATACTGACTCCCAGACCTTTCCTCCACAGAGCTAGTGTGATTCACATATATGTATTTATAGTGTGGGGGAATAAATGACATCATAGGCACGAGTGTGAAGAATCATGTCATAAGAGTCATAAGAGAATTGCTGTACAATTTTTTTTCAAATAATAATAATAATTATTATGATTATTAGAGACCTCTGATATTATTGATTATGATTTATGATTAGATATTGCTGCTGATTTTCCATTTGGATTTACACTAATGTTGCTGATGTGCCACTTGCACTTTGCTCAGATTTATTGATCTTATCTGCGTTTGACAGAGTGAGATCATCAGACACTGGGGATATCCGGCAGAAGAGTTCGAAGTGGCCACTGAAGACGGCTACATCCTGAGTGTCAACAGGATCCCACGTGGCATCCAGAGTAAATTCCAGCAAGGTGAGCTTTTAAAGGTTCAAGATATGGAGTAACCTCTTAATTAGACACTTTCATGTTCATATGTGAGCCCGCTTTTTTGTCACCTGTATGCTTTTTATTTTGATTTTTTGCACTAATTCCATTCATGCCCTTCCTCTGAAACAGGTTAATAACTCACTCGAACATGGCTTCACACATTTTAAAACATCCTCCATTTCAAAACAGTCACACCACCACAAAGCAAAAGAGAAAATGAGAAGTGGGTTTGGATTAGTCAGCTTTCTGTGTGCAGGGGAGGATCACTCGTGCTATTATAAATCCATGCTTGAACAGAAGGTGCAACCCACGCGTGACCTTGGTTTTAAGTAACATTTTAGTTTTGTACTTGTGAACCACATTTTCACAGGACACCACTGTACTCCATATGGATGTTGATTAAATGAATTATATAATATACTTCTTAGGTCAGACCTGTTTGAAGAAAACGGTTTGCCTGCAAGTAGATTTATTTAAGCTGTTCACAGGCTGATGGTTATTCCTTAAACACACCCGGTAGTGTGATTCATTACATTACAACAGAATAATAATAAATAAATAAAAAACCACGAGACACGCAGTACATCTTGATAACCAGGTTTTATAATGATGTATTTCTGATTAAGGGATGATTGTTAGTTTAGTTTTATGGCAACGATTACACAAGGTTATATTAATTATTTTATTTCCTCGTCTACACTTCAGTGAAATATATCGCTGGTGGAAACCTTCTTTTTTTTAAATCATTTATATTCTCCATCTTTCATTAATGAGCACAGTGATTTCTAAAAGCTGCACACATGTAATATTTTTACCAAGGGAAAACTCCTGGAGTGGGAAAATACAGTTCAGCTGTTGTATATCAGCCTCCTTACTTTACTCCAACATGAAAAGACGTCTCTGACACAAATCTGCTAGAAGAATTCAGGATCTGTAAGGAACTTTTTTTTTTTGTTGTTGAGAATTTATGAAATGAGACAGGCAAGGCTGTGTCTTAAGCTTATTGAAGAGTACTGTTTGTGTGTGTGTGTGTGTATGTGTGTGTATGTTGAAGCAATTCCAATATGTTCATGAGGCCCTTGGTAGTTGTGTATGATTGTTAAACTACTGTATCGGGTAACTGTTCCTAATGAATTCTGATGTGTGATTAATGGGTAAAAAGCTAATCAAAGAGTTTACGTTGGTTGATGAGTGTAATGGCTTCGAGCGTATGGAGCGTGAGAAGCTTTAGAGCTCAGCAGCAGCTTTTGAGATGCATCCCATTTCCTCCTGTGCCACATGGGATAGATGGGGTACAACATGAGCAATTCTAAACAGTTTCTCGAAGAAAAAAAAAGGGATTTTGTTCAGGCTTACCAGTTTAAAAAAGTTCAAAACGACTAAAAAGCTAAGGGAGCTCCGTAATGTTTGCGGATGTACATGTAAAATGTTGACGTATTTTACACTGAACATTTCTGTGTAGTTCCTTAATTATGTCTAAATTGCAGTAATAAATTAATTTCGACTGACACTGTGGTTTAAATCAGCATTTTCTCACGACATTACTTCCCTTTCCACATGCCGTATGGCTAAATCTTGTGCAACCATAGCTTTCACATGAGATTGCCAGTCAGTTACACAAAGTGGTAAACCTCAGTTTCGCAGCTGAGCTGTGACTTTGGGGTTATGGGTTATGGGTTATGGGGTGGGGGGATAGAGCACCAAGAATGGCTGGTATGAAGTAAAACAATCCTATCAGGCCTGACTCTGTTTGTGCTCCAGAGAGGACCAGCTTACTTCCTGTTTCTGATGGAGATCAGTGATAAAGCTGTTTAAAAGAAAATGTGGAAATGCAGTGGGTGACTTACGTTGGCCTAAAGATGGTACACATGTTCCCTCTGCTGGCTGCAGACAAAATCACTGCTTTTGAGAGATCACAAGAACACAATGGTGTTATTTCTATAGCATAAAAATTAATGGCCTTGAATACGTGTAAATGGCCCAACAGTGGCACCTTGGCAGTGATTTGGTTTGACCTTCTGATCAGTAACACTTTAACAAATCGGTCACCACTGTCCTTAGCTTCTCGTTTTTGTTTTATTGCGGCAGAACCCAAGCCTGTGGTGTTCCTCCAGCATGGGCTCCTGGCCGCAGGAAGTAACTGGGTGACCAACCTCCCCAACACCAGCCTTGGCTTTTTGCTTGCTGATGCCGGATTTGACGTGTGGCTCGGAAACAGCCGCGGCAATTCCTGGTCAAGAAAACATGTCCACTTCAGGCCTAACCAGAAAGAGTACTGGCAGTTTAGGTGAGTGCCTATTTTACTGTTTCTTTTCCACACATATTCATTTTGCCTTCCAGTACAATGCAATAATATAATATTAAATAATTAAAGCATATTAT
This sequence comes from Clarias macrocephalus, assembly GCA_011419295.1. Taxonomy (NCBI): domain Eukaryota; kingdom Metazoa; phylum Chordata; class Actinopteri; order Siluriformes; family Clariidae; genus Clarias; species Clarias macrocephalus. The sequence goes on from JAAGKR010003000.1 coordinate 44,349, forward strand.
AGTACTCATAGGGTATAGAAAACATGAAGTAAAAACTGTTGAAATCTCAGCAGAAGGATTTAAAATACAAAAGTAAAGAATCAAATGAAGGGTATATAATATATACTGTATTACACAACGGTTTATTTTCACGAGTGGTGATATAGGGCATAACAGCATTGGGATGTTTACTGTAACTATATGTATCTCTTCACAGCACGTGTCTTCTAATAATCGTTAAATAGCTTCTAACAAGAGGCTGAATCCCAAATCACTCTCTAATCCCTGATCAAGTCCAACATCTCTATGGTTTATCCACCTCATTTATTGGCTACATAGTACTGCTAAGAATTAAAACTACTTAGCTTACAAATATAAAAACGGAGGATGCACTTTCACATTAAAATACGTTTTTTAAAATTATTTTTAACCCCACCCTTAGTATTTGAATAAAGAATACAACTAAGCAGTTAGGGGTTGTGTAATAGTATATTTCTATTTCTATTCTATTATAAATGGGTTTCCATTATATGTGAACCCAGGTCTCAAGTTTTTAATTTTTGTGTTGTTGTTTTGTGTCTTTTGTGGCAGCCATGATGAAATGGCTAAGAAGGACCTTCCAGCAGTAATAAACTTCATTACAAAAACCACCGGACAGGAGCAGATTTTCTATGTTGGCCATTCTCAGGGAACCACCATTGGTAATATGTTCAGATCTTGCCTTTTGGTACTGCGCTAATTAAACTGAGCATGTTTTCTTCAGAAGGCGGATGTGGCTTGTGATGGGATTTTGTTATTGCCTAATTCTCTACTTTGAACCACTGTTGTGTGCTGTTAAAGAAACGCCTGACATTAAAACCTATTTTAAGGACGTTATATAGAAATCATTTATTATTTCAACATTATGAAAGTGTTTTGAAGACATATGTACTGTAGATCTGAGCAGCTGAAATCACCAAGAAACAAACATGGAAGATAATTTGTCTAATCTCTTGACCTAATATATAATTTTTTTCTGTGCCTTTATAGCCTTTATGGCTTTTTCCACAATGCCAGAACTGGCTAGCAAAATCAAGATGTTTTTTGCACTGGCACCTGTAGCCACAGTAGCCTTCACAAAAAGTCCCATGGGCAAACTGAGTATCCTGCCAGAGTTTGTCATCTGGGTGAGTACGAACACTTAAAATGCACCATTTCATCACTAACACATGACACAGATGTTCACCATATTTTTTTATTTCTCAGACATTATTTGGGAAGAGAGACTTTCTGCCACAAAGTACGCTTATCAAGTTTTTTGCCACCGAATTCTGCAGCAAGAAACCAATCAGTGTGTTGTGTGGAAACATATTTTTCCTCTTGTGTGGTTTCGATGAGAAAAACCTGAATATGGTAAGTTCTGGGCTAAGAAAAAAATTAGGCATGTTATGTATTGTTTTCAGGACAAAAAGTTTAAATAAAGATTTACGATGCTAGTACAAACCCATAGACATTTCTGTCTTCTTTTTTTTTTTTCCTCACCAGACCCGAACGCCTGTGTACACGACACACTGTCCAGCTGGAACCTCTGTCCAGAACATGGTGCACTGGGCTCAGGTCAGCACAACAAACATCCAGTCAAGTCTATATTCATTACTAATCTACAACATCAACAAAATGTCCAACAATTACTGTACCAGAAGTGATGCAGAAGAGTGTGCATAACCTTTTTTCTTTTATTAACTGACACAGGTTGTTCAAGTTGCACATATTGGTAGAGTAACTCTTAATCTATACAAAGGTACTACGCAATATAGTCTCCATCACAAGCCATGCATTTGCTCTATCGTTGAACCCAACTCTCGAATCCTTTTTGAAAATCCCTTTTGTCACAGTTGATGGTCTCTTATTACTCTACAGAATGTTTACGGAGATGTCATCATTAACAAGAGCAGTGTGCACAGATGGATGAAGAAGTTTAAAGAAGGGGAATTCAGCATTGAAATAAAACGAAACAGTGGGAGATCATCAGCTGTGACAGGGGAATTTTAAAGAGGATTTGAGAGTTGTGTACAACAGTGGTGCAAATGCATTGCTTGTGATATGTACAACTCGGCATAGTCCACATGTATGGAGGAAGAGTTACTCTACCAATAAATTAAATGACCAATGTAATTTAATAAAAAAGTTATGCATGCTTTTGCTTTACTTTCTCTACACTCGTATAACCATTTTAATACAACTAATGGCTTGTTGGGGAAAACATTTCCATTCAACTCCAGTTTTCATTGGGGATATTTTATGCAATAAACAGAAATGTTATGTGTGAAGCCTGTGAGTAAATGCCTTTTATCACTGATAAAAGTCCCATTTATCTCAGATAAAAGTCCCCAGTAGATGAAGATTCACACTACTTCTGTATTGTAGATGAGAAAGTGACATATTTTTCATGAAGAAAATTTTTTGAACAGGCTATAAAGAGTAAGAAACTGATGGCATATGATTACGGAAAAGCTGGAAATATTGCTCATTATAACCAGGTGAGTAAGAGTACCCCATACTACAAAATACCACATATATTAAAATTAACATCCATTAGTCCATCGAAGGATTTCAACACTTTATAAGCAGAAATTATTATACAAGCTCAAGTTTAAATGCTGTTAAATGCTCTGTCCCACATCAGTCAACCCCTCCTCTGTACTACGTGCGGGACATGAAGGTGCCCACAGCAGTGTGGTCCGGGGGACATGACACGCTAGCGGACCCAAATGACGTAGCTTTGCTGCTCACACAGATCCCTAACCTGGTGTTCCATCGGAACATTAAGCACTGGGAGCACCTGGACTTCATCTGGGGCCTGGACGCCCCACAGGAGATGTACGAGCCGATGATTAAGCTGATGAGGCAGAATGTCTGATTGCCTTTCAGCCCTTAGCAATAGGACTCTTTTTTTTTCTGGCTTTTTATGTGAAGTTTTAGTTTTTAACTATACAACAACCAGCACTATGCATTCCTGAAGGATTCCTTAGGATGAAGTTATAGCAAAGACTAGCTAGCATTTTACTTGCTTTAAATTCTTTTTTTTTTTTTTTTTTTTACCTCATTTTTGTCTTACCTCATCTAACACATGACTTGATTGGTAAATATGCTATTAACGCGAGAGCTGCTTTTTATATAAATGTATCTCAGGGCTTATTGAGCCATATGTTCCTGACACTACTTTGGCCAAAGTGTTTGACAGGACGCACTGTTGGATTTTAGCCTGTAATTATTGAGCAATCTTTTTTGCGATTTTTATGTTTTTTATTTTCAATGTGAAATTACATTTTCTAAAAGCACTGACAAAAGCATTCTTTTAAATCATGATATGACTTACTTTATAAATTGTGGACTCGAACCCAATAAACATTCATGATCGAATATAAATGAGTCTCACATTAATTTTAGACCTCAAGAACCCTAAAGGAAAATAATAATTGTGCACTATTAATACCTTTCAGTATTATCGATGTACTGGCAAAAAGAAATAACATTCCTCATTTGAGAAAGGAGATCCTGTAAAAACATGCAGATTTTATTTTAGTTTATAAAACAATTTTATTTTACAGCCCAGGTAAAAATACACAAAGTGCAAAAATGTAGTTTAAACATTGTCAGATTATTTCACCTTAATTCCCATCTTAGTGGAAAAAAATTGTCAACCCTAACACATTAAATATAAATCAGTAACACTAAACATATCACTCTAATTGTTTATGTAACATTCTAAATCTAATACTGTTGTGTAGGAGACAAAAACTTTCCTATTTTGCTCAAAAACTAAACACAGAATATAATTTGCATCTTATAAGTGTTGAAATGAGGAAACCTTAAAAATCATGTGGAGTCATGTTTTAAAATAAAGACTTGGAGAATTGTGGGTTATTTCTCTGTGCAGGCTATTTCATATCACAGTTGTACGCCATCTCAAAACCAGCCTTTTGCACCCAAACAGTCAATGTCCTCATTTTGATTTTTCGAGCATTACTATAATTGTTTGGAATTTTAGTCTCACTGCAATATCCAGTGGTGTTTCACCATCCTGTTAAAAAAAAAAAGAAAAAAAAAAAAAAAGAAGTAGTAACAATGATCAGGTTCACACTTAAAGCAGGTCTTTACACCTGGGTGATAATTGAGTAAAAGTACCTACATTTAATACAGAAAAAAAAGTATTAGTACTATACTTGCCATTACTATTCATTTAAATTCTTATAAAGTTCCTCATTAGTAGAGAATCACAATTTATTTAATTATGTACGACAATCCGAACATCCTATTTAATATATATAGGCAATTACTGAGTTAGGGTCTATGTACATTTTATTCTATTATACCACAACTTTGTGAACTGTTGATATGGTGGAGATTTCTGCAAGAAAATATTTGCTTAACATTTTTTGAGAGTGTCTCCAAGGTAACCAGGTTTTCTAACACAGGGAAGGCATTACGATTGAGGACTTCTTGGTAACATGCATCTTTTTTAATCTTATTCATTTTAAAAGTGAGAAAAAAAAATTATGAAAATGATCAGTTATAGCTAATAGGATCCAAGGGAACATGTTTTTACGGATGTTCCTCAGCATTGTCAAGGGGTGTTCAAGTCAAACCGAGACTTGTGATAAAATTTCTTTTGAATGAAGGTGTAAAACCGATCCACATTTATTGAGGACTTCTGAGGAGACTCTTAGCCGCATATGGACATACAGTACAGCCGTGAATCTGGGTCGAGGTGGCTTGGAGTCACTTTAAACGTGTGGAGTCACTCAGCGAGTGGAACACCTGATCCTTGAAAATGGACAAACTGTACAAACGATCATTCACGAACACCACTTGTGTATTACAGGAACTCAGCTGAGAGTTATTGAAACATCCCTCTTATAGTCCCCGTTCACTCCAAGACATTTACACATTAAAGTTCCTGGGAGACCAGCTTTTCAAATGTGAAGCAGGCAGTCTGATCATGGCTCTGGTGTACTGAGAAAACGTTTTACCTTGACGGTGTCCAAGCACTAGTGAAATGCATTAGTGTAGGAGGAGATTATATAGAGAAATCAAGGTAGTTTCTACTCATGACCATGTTCTGCACAAACAACAGTCCTGGTTTGACTCGGACACCCCTTTTACAGTACATTAATGTGGACTGAATAATAAACTGATGTTCATCAATTAATAAAGACATTGCAAACATTGGATAAGAGCTGTGGTATAAGAGGAATAAAACGCTTTAGGACAGGTTGTTAAAATAACCATGTCATTCAATAATGTATTTAAAAAAAAAGGAAACTTACCTTGTTTTTTATCAAAGTATCTGCGTTTGCCTCCAGTAACAGTGAAACATGTAGGTTACTTTTACATTGGCAAGCATAGTGAAGCGGAGTGTTGCCTTTCTGTTAAAGACACATATACACACTGTATAAATAACACAACAAACATGTCTGTAAGCAGCATTTACTGTAGGGGCTAAAACGAAATGTTCAGCATTACTCACATAGTCTACAGCGTTAATGTCAGCTTTTGTGTTCAACACCATGTCCAGCAGCTTCACATGCTCGTTCTGTATCTTTTTCTGTTAAAATGGCAAAACCGGTTATCTGGTGTAGCTCAAGGGACAAAACGTACAGCCATATCTCACGCACAAGTCAAACTTATCAGTAAGCATTTACATTTTGTACATTCTCAAGCAGATTCATGTTCATAGTATGAGAGTAAAAGTATCCTGTACCATTATAAGATACCCAATCAATAAGATGGGCATGAGTATAATAATCATAAGGTAATCCAGGAAAGAAAATGTCCTTTTCGCAGCATAGTGCAGGCAAGTCCTTTGTTTCTAAAGACAGAAAAGTATGCCGTTATTCCATGCAAGCAACACGAATGCATTCATGTACCATTACACACAAATTAAATTATACTTAAAAATGAAAAAAAGGCACTACATGGGTTATTGTATAAAGGTGACCCAAATCGCATACAGTACCTTGTTTCTGATGGACACATCAGCTTTTTTATCTAAAAGGTATTTGACCATGTTGACATTTCCACCCTTACAGGCAGCAATGAGTGGTGTGTCTCCAAATAATTCATCTTGAACGTTTAAATTTTTGGAATCAGCCTTGAGCAGCTGGTACACCTGGTGGAGTTCACCTGTGTAAGCTGCTTTGCAAATGGGCTACCAAAAAAAAAAAAAAAAAAAAAAAAAGATGACCGAGTGAACGAGTGTTCATATAACAACAAATTTACAGTATCATCATCAAAACTACATTACAACCGTGGATCATTAAGGCTACAAAAGTCTTAAACATTGCTTTAATACATATAAAAAAAACAAGTTGCACAGTAACTCTCATAAGACCTTCATTCAGGTTTCATTTATTACTGAAAAATTCCCATAAAGTAAAAAAACTGCTGAAGACAGAAGTGAAATAAGAATTGTCATAAGACAGTTATTTTCAGTCTGACAAAATATTAATGAAAAAGAGGGGAGATTGAAAAAAAGACATTACAGAGATGCAAAATATTTAAAAGAACTTTAAACAAACAAACAAAAAATGCATAAATAATTTTATTTCGATAACCAATAAAATTCTGTGACTTTATCATTTGTCTGACTTTATGACTAATCATTTCACTGTCACAAATGACTCGCATTCCTGCTCAGGGGAGATGATTTTAAGGAGTCAGATCAACCTACTTATCTCCTTGAAAAGAGCCAGCAATTGTGTCTCTTTAATGGCTCTTTTAATGGTTTTCCCCCCCAACCTTAAAATATTCAAAGCTATTCGTATTTGCCTATCAGTCTCATCACCGTTCTATACTTTTTATTGCATGCACGAAAAAAATAAAATAAAATAATGAAATCCGGTGCTTCTGGAAAAGATGCTACAGTGTTTCAGGAGAGTCAAATTATTGGCCTGCATCAAGTAAAGAAAACAAATAAGGAGACATAAGGAGAAATTATTGGATTTGGGTTACAAACTGTCCAATATATTATTGAACCTTAAGAAGAAACGTAGTAAAAACAAATCAGCAGTAGAATTCACAGCTATGGGTATAAGCACAGAAGGCTATATGGCCATAAGAAAACCACTTGTTAGTGAATCGAATTGGAAACGATGGCTCCAATTTGCAAGAGGAATAAAGACTGGACTTCGGAGCACTGGAAAAAAGGTCATGCTGTTTGATGAGTCCAGACTACCCTATTCCATGTGATGGGTGCATAATTGTGATGTTAAAAAAACTGCATGGAGTTTGCATGATCTCCCCGTGCTTCCTCAAGGAACTCTGGTTTCTTCCCACAGTCCAAGGACGTGCAGATTATGTTAATTGTCAGTCCCAAATTGCACATAGTGTGTGAATGAGCTTGTGATTTTTTTTTGTGTGTGTGTGTGTGTGTGTGTGTGTGTGCCCTGCAATGAATTGGCTCCCTGTCCAGGGTATACCCTGCCTTGCATTTGCCCTAAGTCTCCTGGGATAGGCTCCATCCCCTCCCCCCGCAACCCTGTATACAGGATAAATCTGTATAGACAATGAGTGAGCGAGTTGGTGTTGAAAAACATAAATACTACGATTAGAGTTATTCTTGTGTCTTTGTAGTTATTAGTTTCCTAATAGAATTTGTTTAATCCAATTAAGTCAAAAGACTGGTGACATATTTAAATAATCAAACAAACATTAATCAAATGTCAGCTTCAAGAAAACATTGGGGGGTGATTATAAAATAAGTAAAAAAAATCTATGGTTCCACTGGACTAAAGGAAGAGTTCATTTGATTCATATTCAATAATTATCAATCATCATCATAATCATCATCATCATTATTATTATTAGCAGTACGGTTAAGGTGTTCAAGGTGTTTCAAGTTTGAGAACCCCGGGTATAAAAGTTAAAATAGGTCAGTGGGTGTGTGTGTGTGTGTGTGTGTGTGTGTGTATAAGGACATCAGTTACAGTTATATCCTACACCTGTGCTAACACCAGAAGAAAGTAACCAAAAAAATAAAATAAAAAATCATGTAGCGTTTACACCTGGAGTGTAACTAACTTTAAACATACAGTATACACAAGGTCATTAAAAGGTCAGCGGTTTACCTTGACACACACATGTACCCAGTGAAGTCCTTATCAGCACAAAGGTAAGTGTAGCTCTATATTATACACACCTCTGAATACAGGATCCCCATCGCGCTGTCTCCGTCTCAGTCACGCGTCGTGTGTGTGTGTGTGTGTATGTATGAGAATACTGATGGTGTGTCCTGGATCTCCGCTGTACGAGTGTGTGAAAGTAGTAAAGCGGTGTGTGCTTTTGTTCAGCTCCTAGCGCTCAGTGTCATTTGTTGCAACAGTGGTGAATAAAACAGAGAGTGGAATGCGGGATCAGGCACGTGCAGGATGGAACTCCCACCCCTCTGGCCAAATGCATGTCGTAACGCCCGGAAGTTCTCACTAGCTTGCTCATGCCGCACAGGTGTAGGGAGTCACTCACCTAGCACGTGTTAATCCTGACATGCGTACTGGATGTCTCAGTGCTTAGCTACTGACTCGTATATGAGTAAGTTCAATTAACGCTGCTCATTTACACACATGGATGCTGACTAATAAAAACAGAGTATAAAATCACTTTTGGCAGATAATTTTGCTAGTTTTCCGGAATGTATTTCTTGAAAGAAAACAAAATGATCTGCCATTAGAAATTGACAGTTTTGCTTGAAATCTTAGGAACATTTGACTAGAAATAAGCCTAGTATTCTTATATTTGATTATTGATTTTAAATGTGATTATTGATTATAAAGGGTTTATTTTGGATAGTTAAAAAAATATTTAACTTGCTAAAAAAATGATTATTAATTTTTTTTTTCGCAGTGAAGATAAGTCAAAATAAGAAAGATATACCTTTATTCTTCCCACAGTGGGGGAATTTCTTTGTTACAGCAGCAGGGGAAAATGTGAAAAATAGAAAGTAGGAACAATACAGTGTATAAATACGAAAGAAAAAGAAAAACAATACAATAGCACTTTCAAGCAAATTGCACTAGGTCCAACAAATTGCACAAGGGTAATATTAAAATAAAAGTTTTTGTTGCACAGTTTTGATTGCAATGAGTTGCACTAGGTCCTAGTATAAAATTTTAAACTGTGCAATATCATCCTAGTGACTAGGATGATATTGCACAGTTTAAAATGCTGTTATTGCACACCGGCTATTGCACGCAAATTTACGATATTGTAACTGTATTGTAAGATATTATTTTACAAATAAAATTTATACAACTGTGTGAAATATGGAGACTGGATCACTCGGAGGAGCTCTGATTGTATAGTCCAATAGCAGCAGGGAAAAACCTTCGATATTGTCCTTTCAGACACTTAGCATGTAACAGTCTGTTAGAGTCTACTCAGAGATGAAACAGAGATGTTTCATACTTGGGTGAGTCATTCTCCAGCTACCATTTTCTTTCTTCCACCTCCTGTACCGTGCCCAGAGCTGAGATGGCCTTCTTTATCAACTTGTCCAGTCTCTTCCTGTCTGCAGTAGAGAGACCACTCCATAGAAGATGGCTGAGGCCACCACAGAGTCAAAAAAAGTCTTCAGTAGTGCTCCCTGCACTCCAAAAGACCTTTGTCTCCTCAGTAGAAAGATCTGGAAGAGTCCAGTTTGCTGTTCAGATGAAGACGCAGGTACTCATAAGAGTACTTTCCTAGAATGTTCACTATTGATAAAGAAGTATGTTTGTGCCTGTGGAAGTCCACTACCAGTTCTTTTGTCTTTTCCGCCATTTTCCCTTAGGAGGTTTGATCATCTTTGTGTAACTATACTTTAATATACTTAAGTATTATTTTGGCACAATTAAAAAGATCAGTAGTATTTCACTTAACTGCAAAAATAACTTTTTACTCCTTTTTTTTTTCATTTAGATCTTCAACATACTTATGTTGGCCAGGGGCAATAGAAATACTGTAGTTCTGAAATGTTATATTTCTTTATTTATTTTCCTCACTCAGACATTAGCAGCAGATCCTTTAAGTCCCGTAAGCTGCAAGTTGGGTCTCCTTGGATCAGAATTTGTCCAGCACATCTGGACACCTGGAGGCTCACCTGGATTGAGATCTGTGGAAGTTGTAGAACAAGCTGGATAGCATCTGAACTCTTTATGTTCAAGAAATCATTTCTGAACACTTTTTGTAATGTCATTCACGCACACGCACACACCACACACACACACACATGCATGCACGCACGCACACACACACATTATCCTGCTGAAGGAGAGCACTGACATTAGGGATTACTGTTGCCATGAAGGGGAGTACATGGTCTTTAGTAATTTAGGAATGCAGTACATGTCAAAGTAACATTCACATCAACTGCAGGACCTAATGTTTCCCAGCAGAACATTGCCAAGAGCATCATACTGCATTCACTAGCTTCCATTTTATCCATAGCGCATCCTGATGCCATCTCTTCTCCAGATACAATAAGTGACGCAAAAAAACCCATCCACATGTAAAAAAAATATATTAAAAAAACACGATTGATTAGACCAGGTCACTTTCTTTCTCACCTTTTTCTACTTCATGTGCCCATGAACAAAATAATGCTCTTGGACCCTTTGACCAGTTTGTGATTACGCAGCCCCATTCACAGCAAGATTTGATGCACTGTCTGTTCTGACATCTTACTATCATAGTCAGCAATAACTTACTCAGCTATTTAAGCTCGAGGAGACGTTCTGTGGTTAGCACACTGGACCTTTTGTTAGCCATGACCCTGTCACAGGTTCACCATTTGCACTTCCTTGCACTAATAAGTACTAACCACTGCCAGGGACACCCCACAAGACCTTCTCATTTGGAAATTGTATGACCCAGTCATCTAGCCATCAACGTTGCTCAGATGCTTATGCTTTGCCATATTTTGTAGACCTGGCTGTTCACTAGCTGCCAAATCCCCCACATTGAATGGTGCCTTTCAAATTATTACCTAATTTGTCTTTTTTTTTCTTTTAAATTTTTTTTCATTTTATATATATTGAACTGCGTAACTTTAATGATAAAATATGAATAATAAATTTGTAAACTAAAATAAAATGCATATTTTATTTGCAATTTGTGTCACATTTGGTAGGCAATTGGCGCCACCCAGTGGTCACACTAAAGTACCCTATCTAAAAAAAAAAAAAAAAATCACCACTCACATTCACTCACTCATCATCTCTACAGCTTTATCCTGTGTACAGAGTCAGGGGGGCCAGGGGGGAATCTCAGGAGACTTAGGGCAAGGAGGGGTACGCCCTGGACAGGGCATCCATCTCAGGGCAAACACACACACACACTCATTCACACAGTTAGCCTAATCTGCATGTATTTGGACTGTGAGAAGAAACTGGAGCACTCAGAGAAACCCATCAAGCACTGGGAGAACACGCCAACTCCATACAGACAGAGGCAGGAATCGAACGCTGAACCTGGAAGGGCAAGGCAACCGTGCTAACCACTAAGCCATCGTGCTGCCATAAAAATACCATATAAATGATTGAAATGAGAAAATACCGTAGCATTTTGACTGAATAATTATTGCAGTAGTTTATTTAGCTGACAACAACCCTAACTGATGCAGTGAGTAGCTTCTCTAACAATCATGCCAGAAGACATACTGTATCTCATGGTCGTGGAATAGATGCTACTTTGTTTTTAAAAACATCAAATTATTATCCTACATAAAGCAAAGAAAATAACTAAGGAGATGGCTAAAATTACTGGAATTGGGTTAACAACTGTCCAACTCAAATGGTCCAATGGTTGAACCATGAATGATCCAAATGAGAGATCACTTAAACACTTAGGGATGATGCATTATATAAAAAAATGACAGTAGAAATCACAGCTATGTTTATTATTGAAAGAAGTAGAATTATTTCCAAATGCATAGTGCGACAAGACCTAACAGGATTTGGACTAAATGACTGTGTGGCCACAAGAAAACCACTTGTTAGGAAAACAAAACTAATCAGAGGCTTCAGTTTGCTAGAGAGCACAGAACAACAATGCTAAGATTAATTGAGCTAAAATTGTGAAGAAATACTTATGGGAGTATAAGGAATCATTTGCCCACAGCACTGAAATTCTTTGGAATTTGCTGGAGGATATTTAATTGAGGGTTTCATCTCTCATATAATCTATACAAAATCTCAGTTAAAAATGAATGAAACTCTGTATTGAAATACATGTTATGATGTTACATAAACCTGTTTAAAAATGCCATGGTGAATGTTCACTATAGTCAAAGCTATCCAATTGAATCAGTGTGATCCAATGAAATATTAGAGTGTAAACTTTTAGAGAACCTTTTTTCTTTTGCCCAGGTAGCATATAATCACCTTCTTGTTTTTCTAACAGGCAAATGCTTTAAGACTGCATCTGAAGCCAGGCCTTTCCTAAAACTGCATAAAATGCACCAATGAAATGTTCACACAAGTGTCTATTATTGTACATTATATAGTGTCTATTGTATTAATGAAGCTGGGTGAAATTCAGTATTATACTGAATCAAATAATCAAATATCTGTTTTCTGTGGTCAGCGCTGCCTGGGGGGGAAAATGTCCTTTAAAGCCTCCAACAGATTAGAGTGTGTTTCAATGGGAGTGAAGATTAGCACTGACTAGACATATGGCTTTTAACATGTCATTTTGAGTAATGCATCTCTGGGGATGAACCGCAATGTGTTAATGTGAGTTTCGCAAAAAAAAAAAAAAAAATAAAATAAAAAAACTTTATTGGACAGTGCACTCTTCGTTTATCTTACTTAGATTCACTGCTTTACTGTATATGCTGTAAGGTAGATCTTTCCAAGTGTTGGAATCTCCTAAACAATTGCAAATCATTCAAAACAGAAATAAACATGACTGATCTGCCAGTCTTTGCTTGGTGTTTGCCGTTAGTCAAGTAACATCATCCAAAAGGTTTACACATTAGTATATCTTGTTATTTTATCTTTGCAACTCGTAAATGTTGTAAGTAAGGTGCAAGCTTTAAATTATTACAGATGTTTTTTTTTTTTTTTTTTTAAAGTCTTTGACAGCTCTTTGTGACAGCTCTGAATGTGAATTACTATTACAGAATCGTCAGGACACCTCACAGCAGCTCAAGAACATTATGTTTTTAAAATATATTTCTCACCTGGCATAATAACCTTAGTCAAAACACAGGCCAGCTTACAGTACATGATTATCCAGCTTACAAACCCTTATTACTTAACTTAATTGATCAATAAACATTTGAGATTTTATAATTGCCTATAACTATTCAGTTAATTTATCAAGAAAATTTGATAAATGTTTATAATGTTGCATGAATAACATTAATTTAGTTATCTTTCCTCCCAGTATTTACTAGCTGGTAAAGCTGGATCTATCATCTTGACCAGCTTAGCAGGTGTGTTGAGTAGCACTGTAGCAGAAATTACTTAATTACTGTCTCTATATCTCTAATTTCAATACTTAAAGTTTACCTTAGCACTTTTTTTTACTACTTCTTTTATCCATTGTATTCATTGTCGTATAGTGTATATTACATGAATACAGAGATTCTGAAGTGAAGTAGTTTAGCATAATTTATTACAGTAAAAAAATATGTGGTATGAAACATGAATGCAGCTTCATTCATCTCAGATCCTTTCCAGCTACAGTAGATTGCAGGTGCAGTATTGTTCCTGCTGTCTCTTGGTCCTCTGCTTAAGCCACTTAGTCTGTGTTAGTTTGTATTAGTTTGTATGTATCCGAGGCGTAAGGATGGTATCCAGTCAGGATAACATTTCAGCATTTCAAAGGTTGGTTTGCCAGACAGAATTTCTTTGATTATTTTGTAGCGATGCAGCTAGCTAGTTGGGTCAGGGGTAGCTCAGTGGTTTAGGCCTTGGACTAGGCAGTGGACTACAGTTCGGAAGGTCCTAGGTTCAAATCCCATGACCACCAAGTTGTCCTTGTTGGACCCTTGAGCAAGGCCCTTAACCCTGTATAATGAAATAAAAATGTAAGTTACTCTGGATAAGGGTGTCTGCCAAATGCTTAAATGTAGTTGTGCTTGGCTATCAGTGACAACATTGCTGTTAAATATGTTTTAGTTAAAACACAGTTACAATATGTGTAAAGATGCTGTGAACACACAAACAATGGAATTGGAAAAATTGCTGAAGATTATGCTTTTCCATCTTAAAGCTGATACTCATGCCATTTGATCTTTTTTTATTTATTTTATGTTCCCAACCGGAGTTCTGCTGTTTTCTTTTGAGCTAGAAAGCCCGAATAATTGTCCTCTATGTACAATATGTTTTCCACTCCAGTCAATAGAGACTGGTTAATGATACAGCAAGAGTTCACCAATCCACAATGTTTCTCCTGCTCTCTGCAACTTCTACCTCCAATACCAGTACTACTCAGTCTCCTGTAACTTCTTGTCTTCTTAGTGTTTACTGGCGGTTGTCATGGACTATGTTGCATTGTCGTCACCTTTGTGTCCTGATCTTTTTCATTTAAATCCCTGGTCAAAAATTTGGGGTTCAACCAGTCACCACCAGACTGTAGCTTCTGTGATCCACAATGCTTATGGTCTTGACGTCAAAATGCCGTTCTTTCTCGGTGTAGTTATTATCACTTATCTTCTGAGTCCTTCAAGGGTTAGCGCTGTTGACTGGCTGTAATGGAGGAGAACCTATAAATGTCAAGGAGAATACCACAGGAAACATCCTGCGTATGAATCAGGACAAGGCGTGCTATGATGAATTTTATTACAATTTATAAGCACAAATGTTAGTCTGCAAGATGCTCCACACGTTACGACAACACAAAAATGCACTGACGTACTTGCCCTTTCCATATTTTGCCACTGGAACACTGCCCCTGAAGTATGAGTCACATGGTCTTGATTTTTTCCGCTTCTATGTTCTGATTTTTTTTTTTTTTGCATCTCATGTTCCATTTTTCCCCCTACCATCCATTTTTTCCTTCTCTCATAGGGCTCCATACTTATCAGCCATTTTTGAGTGTCCTTAGGAGCACTGTGTAAATGCAATGTATTATTATTATTACAGTGGAACCTTGGATTACGAGCATAATAGTTCTGGAAGTGGGCTCGTATTCCAAAACAAGGTGAGACAGTGACGCTCGGTGTCAAAATAAGAGTCGCATGTGTGAAGCATGATACTCGGCGCTCGTAAACTAATACTTGCTCGGTTTCCGAATAAAAAATTTATTAAAAATCTTTGCTCGGTTTGCAGAACACTCATAAACCACGTTACTTGCAATCCGAGGTTCCACTGTATTACTGTTGTTGTTGTTACAAGGGGGTATCAAAAAGTTTCGAGTACAATTAGCTGTTTACATGCTCTGTTTTTTTGCTGTATGTCCCTCAGACACCATAAAACCTGGCAGCAGAATTCACTACTGGCTAGTGGGGACAAATTCTCGATGCACAATTCTGTGAATGTCGAAAAGGACGATGAGGATGCACTTGATTGAGCTTTGGACATGCCTTGACTTTTTCGGTCGTGGAGATGATGGGCTCTTCCACTGTGAAGATTGCTACATCATCTCACGGTCATACGAATACACCCAAGCGCACCAAGACGCAAATCAGACGTGAGGATTGCCTGGACTGTTCTGTATGACACACTGACAATGGCAGCAATGTTGTGGAATTGTTCTCTGATGGTCATCATACACAAGTTGCCGAATGTTTTCATCATTTTCAGGGGCTGAGTTCTTCAAGGATTGAGTTCGTCTTCCAGGGATGCGTGCAACTCAAAACACCTCAAACGACTCATTGCAGCATCAATGTTAACTTGCCGAATCATGTCAAACGTCTCTGTGGCAGATTTGCCCAGTTTCAAGAAAAAAATCATGTTCACTCTGGATTCTAAATATTTGTCCATGATAAAATAGCCTCAGTACAAGGAACGATGTCTTTTGGCACACTGACTTATGAAGGTCGGGGCTCCCTGTGACTGTATGTGCAGCCTTCTGCTTTCCTCGGTTGGTGTTACAGAATTAGTCCAGAAACTTTTTAAAAGCCTCGTTGTGTTGTATAAATAAGCCCTTTAATCATCGTTTAAACATATATTTATTATTATTATTATTTTTAGGGAACCGATAAATCGCACACATCTTTAAACACCCCGTGCAGCCACATTATTCCATGGTGGTGGAGAAAGTTTGACACTTGTGGCTTTCCATAGCGCAGGACGCACTATAGTGTCATTGGCTCTCTCCGCCCACGGTGTGTGTCAAAGCGCCGCTGTGCTGCTCGCGCACCTCGGACACAAACGCTGGCATTATACAGCAGGTTATGTCGTTCAAGAGCACGTTTCAGGCAGAGCGGTGGTAAACCCTGCCTGTCCTTCTGGCAAGGTGAATAAATACGTTGTTTATGAAGTACAGAGGTGAAACCATTCGCGGCTTTTGTGCAGGGACAGAGCTGAGTGTCACACCGAGACCCGAGTCCTGGGTTCTGTAAGCATGTGCTGCATGTGAGGAGCGCGCGAGGGATGCGGAGCATGGGACACCAGCAGTGCACTTACAGGTGAATAGGAGGTATTATTTACATCTTTATATAATCTGTCCCTCTGTCCTGATCAATCAAGGGATTTTCCCCGTTAATGTAAAATCTCTATTGCTTGCTGCTTTGTCTAGATTATTCTTAATGTGTATTTATTCAGATTTGCAATATTTCATTAATCAGGAATAAACCATACTAAACAGCCAGTTTGCCTCACAGGATCACCAGATGTTGCTGATGCAAGTTTAAACTATGTGCCTTTAGCATGACAGAACTCTTCATGTTACACTCTCATAGCAGCATCAGATTACATATAAAAATCAGGGAATGATGTTAACAGGGAGATATTATTGATTATTGTTGGCCCATTGTCCACTCCTAAAAAGCAACAATAAATAAGTAAATAAGTGGATTTTATATATAACTTGCAACTTGTAAAGCTGTAAATAAAACTCTTCAGAAATGTTCTCAGACATACTTCAAAACTAGTACCATTTTAGGAAACTAAAAACCCTTAAATACAGCATAAAGACCCGAAAGAACATCGGTAAGTATAATGTTAGGAGTCCGGAAACATGCATGTCACAATGTTAAAGAGAAGCCCAGAATGCACCGAAGCTTCAGGATTACAGATCATTGAAGTTTCCTTTTTGCCATGGGTGTTTTTTTTTTTTTTTTCTTTGTCAGCACTAAAGGTATGCTGCACATCCACTTTGACAATGTTTCTTTTCTGTCTGACTTTCTGTCTAAGAACCTCTGAGGTATTCAAACGTCTGTTTTATGGATTAAAAACATGTCTTTAAATGGGATGGGCCGAAGAGTTGTGACATTGCTTAACCACTTTGTATGACTTGCATTGATGAGAATTATTCAGTAAATTTTGAATTTCTCAGTGTATGCCAGTTTATTACACTTATTAAAAATGTGTCTAATTGGCTAAATCGTCTTGTGACATAGCTTTTTAGTGGGTTTTTGCAAGAGAATAAAATGGAGACATCTGTATATTTCCCAGACATATAACACAAATTCAGTACTTAAAAAAGAATGTCGATCCTTTAAAAAAATTTTGAGAGCCTTCGCCTATTTGAACCTGGTGCCTGTTCACATTACAGACTCATCTGCAAATGGACTGACCCAGTTTTTCATTACTATTCGTCCGTGTACATGATTTATGTAATTTATGTTGATGCAAAAGCTGACAAATCAGATGTGTGAGGTGCTGGATGTGATTTGATCAGTGCTAAATTGCACGTATATATCTCCTTCGCACCAGCTCTTTATTCTTACTCCACATCCATTTCGTGTTGCCATGGCATCATCAACCTGAGTACCACAGTGTTCGGTAACAAACCTTTCTGCTGCATCTATCATAAATTTAAAAGTGTGGCTTGGTGATGGATGAGTAAAAAAGCTTCATAGAGGAAAAGTGTCTCAGGTTCGCTGAGTTCCACGCTTTGTGCAAAGCCCACTAAGTCCTTTTTTTTTTTTTTTTTTTTTTTGTTCCACAACTGATATCTGTGACTCACCATATTTTTCTGCATGGTTACAAGCTGTCATAGCAACTGTAGCACAGTTTCTGCCCTGAATAGAAGTATGCATAGCTGTTTTGGATGAAAACTCGCTGTGTTTTTGTGAATAATATAATTAATAATCTCCCTAAGGAGATTCACGCACCCCCACATTGTAACCATTTAAATGAATTAAGGAACACTGTCTGAAGCAGAGGTGTCAAACTCAGAGGACGCCAGCTTAATTCAGCGTGTGAAGGAGTCGAATCCGAAGGTTAAATGAGCTGTAATACTAACCTCTGCAGTGCTGTGTACCTTGAGACTGTAGACTGACATACCTGATCTAAAAAAAAAAAAAAAAAGCTGATGGAAGCTTCAATATGAAGGTTGGTGTTAGTTTGAGTAATGGAAGGTGTAGTCAGAAGATAAAGTGAAAGGTCTGCATTTAGCAGGCTTTAATGGCCTTTTAGGAGGCCGTATCGACCCAGTGGCCTTGCCACAGCCGGCTCATGATGTCATGATGTCAGAGCTGACACGTGTATTTTTTTTTCTCCCCTCAGTGAGGAATCATCTTGGGAAATGACAGATGGAGACATCAGGAGGATTGGAGCCTGCCAGCCCGCATCTTAAATGCGCCATGGAGCAGGAGTTCAGCTTCAGCTCACTGGTGAGTGATGGGGGATGGATTGGTGTATGCTGGGGTGGAGTGGTTAATGGGTCAGTCTTCTGAGTGCTGGGGGAGAGTGTGAGAGGGCAGAAGGGCTGGAGGGTGTATCTGACTCATCCATTAGCATGCTCAGTGCAGCTGCGCTGTCATTCACATCCTTCCATCCTGAAGTGGGAGGGAGTGGGGACGGAAGGAACGGATGTAAGCCCCCTTCACACTTTGCTTCCCTTTTTCATGAATAGATGATTAAAGACAAAGAGAGTGTTCTAATCATTTGGTTTAGTAAATAATCCTGCCCTCTTGCTTTTTTTTTCTTGTTGCTGACTAACCACCGTGGAGCCTTTTGTAGAACATCAATTAAGCTCGGCATTGTTGTTCAATATTGTGTACAGAAGTGATACTGGTAGTCATTTCCAGCAAGTATAGAGTGCTGAGCCAGTCTTTCTTCCAGCTCTGTGGGGCTGTACTGAATGTTAATAAAAAGCCCTCTATCCTTTATGACCATTGAAAAGCGGCTCTGTGCAGTTGTTAGTATGGGGGCTGAGGGCCACCGCCTGTGGCTTCCGGTCTGTCTCGGCTCTGAAGGAGCACTGAGAACAAACAACGAACAGAGCTAATTTATTTGTGTGTCTGTGTTTTCATGTGGTGATTCAGCTCTACTCTTTATTTGCAGAAGAAGCTGGCAGCTGAGCCAGACTATACGGATGTAACACTGCCGGCAGTCGAGCGTGTGCGAGCGCTCAGTAAGATGGGCTACAACATCGAAATCAGCGAGGACATCGCGCCACGTCGCTACTTTCGCTCAGGGGTAGAGATGGAGCGCATGGCTGCTGTCTACCTGGAGGAGGGCAGTCTGGAAAACGCTTTCGTCCTTTACAACAAGTTTATCACGTACTTACACTTAAATCTAGCTTTTACATATCTTGTCAAAAATGGTAGAGGATAACTGTGGTACATTTAATCAATAGTATACTGTACAGGAAGCTTTTCTAAGCTATAAAATGCCTTTTCTCTGAAATTTACTAGCAAATTTTCAACACTATTTCATGTTTTAGTTATGAACTAGATAGGTAGATCGCGATGAACTAGTGTGTATTATAAGGCAGCCAGTAAAGAGGCATGGCTCAGGGTCAGGCATCCACAGACTTGCAGGTACTGGTGAAACTGAAATTGCAAAGTCTGGGGTTGATAATCATGAAGTTTGTTAGTTATTTCTATAGAAATGAAGCTTTTTGGCTTCCATATCAGTTTGGCTTTGTGGCATTGTGAAACCCATCAGCAGCGACTGAATAAAAGTTATTGTCCGATACCAATGCCACTTTATTCACATTAATGAATCGCTCAAAAAGACGGGATGGTTCACAAATGACACGTCTCGTTGAAAATGGAAAAATGGAAATTGGGAATTTGTCCGTTTCACATGTGAACTGATTAAAAATGTTGAGATGAGTTCCATGCATGTAAGAAAGGGCAGGTGAATAACACTTGGGTGACTGCAAATAATGGTTTATGTACTTGTAGTTCAATCTCTGAGGGAATCATGTACCAACTGTTATTAATAGCAATAGTTTTATCATACAGTCCGCACAAGTGTAAAATAAAAAAAACAACAAAAAAACTCAAATATTCCATGACTGATTCAAATGCATCATTTACTACAGAAGTTGGATGTTGTCTACTTACTTACTATACAAGTTGTTTAATTATGGAAACATTGAGTGGTGTAGTTTGCATGGGCTTGGAAGCAGAGCTAATATAAAACAATCGTATATATATATCAAGAAAACAGTCTACCGTTATACTTTATCTCTTTTAACATGCAATGTTTTATGCTGTTGTCACTCTGCAGTTTGTTTGTGGAGAAACTTCCCAGTCATCGGGACTATCAGCAGTGCAACGTCCCAGAGAAACAAGTCATAATGAAGGTAAGCCCCTGGCAGCCTGTGCTGTGATGGAGCCCAATGGCGCTAAGCCCACTGTAAATCCTTTTAACCTTATGCTTCATTAGCACAGAGACTCTTTCTCCTACTGAGACGTTACAGAAAATGTCTTCAGTGTACTACAGTTGTTGCGTAGGCAGTTCAGTCTACAAATGCAGACTTGCTGCATGGTGCATTCAAGGTCAATATTTTTTTTAACTATCATTTCTGCTTATTGGGTTTGATTTTTTTTCCTTTGTGACTTTTACTGAAACTGTTCTTTCTGTAGAAGTGAGTAACAGTAAACCCTCATGTCCTGCATGCATTAGAACAAATTCATGTACTGTGCCTTAGGATGGGTGGGCAGGGATCTCTTGGGACTATGCTTTTTTATAGTGCTTGGAAGACTTTAAATAGAGGGTGGATATTCCACCTTGGATACACGTCAAAGTCAACAAACCAATCTCTAGACTGTTGACAGTCTCTCAGATGACTATTATCAGACGGCTGCTTGAAGTTTTCATTGCAGTATCACTATTCTGCACTGCCTGGGGTCTCTGATTTAATTCAGTCACTGTTAGCTTTGATTACAGCACACAATGTGGTGGTGAGTTCATGTGTGAAAATGATTCCTCATGCCACTCTTTCACAAACTGTGTCCTGGCCTACGCCATCAGGGAAGAAAAACTTCATTGATGTGATAACCTGGTCATTCAGTACATTCAGGTTGTTAGCTGACTTCATTTTATTGCCACATAATGTTGCTGAGTCTTGACCTGACCAACTGGAGCAAACCCAGATCATAACACTGCCTACAGAGGCTTGTACAGTGGCCAATATGCATGAAGGGTGCATTGTTTCACGCGCTTCACTTCTTGCCCCAAAGTCAAATCTTTATCTTTTCTAGCTAATTGAAGCCTTTTTATGATTAGTTTTCATCACACTGTGTTTAGAAATACTTAATATAGCCATGGTTTTTACTGTAATTTTTTTACCATGCAACTTCACCAAGCGTTTAATTGATCTCTATTACATTTTTTTATTTTTTATTTTTATTTATTTTTATTTTTTTATTCAGTCATTTTCAATTTCCTGATTTGTTGCTCAATAATTTGACCCTTCTGAAAAGGTGAACATTTTTTGCTAGGCAGTGTATTTTCGTGTTGTCTAAAGCAAATATTTGATTAATATACATTATTTTCACATCATCATGGTTGCGTATTATCTTTTGATAGAAATTGCAAGAAGTGGCTTTTCCACGCAAGGACCAGCTGAGGAAACTACTTCATGAGAAATACAGTAAAGAGTACAGTGAATATCTGAAGAGGCAGGTAAGTGCAAGGTGCACTTGAACAGATTATACAGCTCTTTGTGACTCCAAGCCCTGTGTTTCATCATTTTGTAATCTAAGCTGCACTGTTTTTAACATGCATGCTAGTAAAGCTAGAATTGACAGAAACCCTGTGTTTCTATATATTTTTTTGTCTGTGTGTATGTGGTTTTAGAGTCAGGCTGTACCTGTTGCTGTGTGTGGAGAACAGCTACAGAGGCTATCTTTGCTGGAGGAAGAGAAACAGCGCGTCGCGCAGTTGAGAAAAATGCAGCTGGAGTCAGAGCAGTTCCGTTACTTCGAGGACCAGCTGCGGCGTCAGGAGCAGGCCAACCGTAAACAGGATGCGGGCCCTAAAGAACCTGAACAAACAGATGGCTCATGCCTATCTCAGGCTCCAAAAAACCACACACGCCTTGATCCCAACCGCAACAAACAAGCCACACCTCTCCCCAAACCAGCGGCCACGTTAGCTGCAGTCCAAAGTGAGTCATAAAGGGAGAGTGATTTTTGTCCCCACGTGGCTGTGTGTCTAATCGTTGTGTGTTTAAACCATTGCATGTGTGTGACTGTGTCTATCTAGATCAGCAAGTGGAAGGCCTGCGGCGGGTTCTAATTCCTCGAGACCTGACGTACAGGTTCCTGCTGCTGGCCGATCGCAATACAGCCAGAGGCATTGAAACATGTGGCGTGCTCTGTGGAAAACTGGTATTCAATTCACTTTCAATTCAAATGCACCTCACTGGAAATTGTTACCCAACAACAATACAACATACAACAGTCTATGTAAATTTATCCTTATAATGTGCATTCAGTCACCTCAAACAACTTTTACTGTCCCCATGCTGCTTCCTTTTTCTGTGTTCATTGCATGATATTGGATTTTTTCAAAGGAGTAGGCATATAAGACGCAGTGTCAGTATTGTGAAAGGGGTTATTTGCACCTGGATTTTGTTTCATAGCTCTGCAAAGTACAACCTGTTTCTCTGCATTTGTGTTTTCTGGCATAAGGGTGACTATGCTGCGTGGTGATATTGAAACTGGGCGTGAGTGAGTTCAGGGCTTACTCACTTCTCTTACAATGGTTTTATAAACATTTCACAAAAGGTTGCACTTTGGCTTTGTTTGCTTAGTTGGCTAAAACAGATTCACAACGAACCGAATGTAAAAAAAAAAAAAAAGCCTCTTTGTTCTTTTGTTCTAACCCCAGACTCACAACGAGTTTATGCTCACCCACGTGATCGTGCCCAAACAGTCATCAGGTCCAGACTACTGTGACATGGAGAACGTGGAGGAGCTATTCAGTTATCAGGACCACCATAACCTACTGACCCTTGGCTGGATACATGTAGGACACATTTTCTTTTTTATATATAAAGCCCTATTTTTAAGATGAGTCTTTTCTGTAAGCATAATGGGATGCTAGCAAAAAAGTACATGACCCTCATGTTACCTGCTGGATCAAATGTAATAGGGCTTCAGATAAGGGGGTCACCATGGTAACATCCCTAATCATTTTACAGACTTATTAATAGTCCCAGGGAAATCACTTAGTGATCATGCAAGGACCGATTGTGTGTAGATCTTAGTTATTAATTTGTGTGTGTGTTTGTGTCTTTATATATTCATGCTTACAGACGCATCCCACACAGACAGCTTTTCTTTCTAGTGTGGATCTCCACACGCACAGCTCTTATCAACTGATGCTGCCCGAGGCCATCGCCATTGTCTGCTCACCCAAGCATAATGAGTGAGTGAGATTACATAAATTCTAATGTCATAGTTATTATGCAGGGAACTTGACCAGGTTACATTTTTAGAATGACACCACTTATTATGAATAAACAAAGCATAAATAATCTTAAAAAAACAAATTACTCAACATTTAAACTAAAACCAGGCTGCATGGTGGTGTAGTGGTTAGCACTGTGGTCTCGCACCTTCAGGGACGAGGGTTTGATTCCAGCATTGGGTTTGCGTGCGCAGAGTTTGTATGTTCTTCCTATGCTTGGTGAATTTCCTTCAGGTACTTCAGTTTCTTCCTACAGTCCAGAGACCTGCAGATTAGGCTAAGGAGTGTTCCTAAGTGTGTGTGCGTGTGTTTTCCCTGCCATGGCTTGGCACCCTATCCAGGGTGTACCCTACCACTGCTTTAATTCTCCTGGGATGAGGTTCAGGCACTGTACAGGATACTGTACATTCATGAATGAATGAATAAACTAAAACCCTGCTTAACACTCATTATAATTACTATAATAATGAACTTACTGTTCAAAATAATTAAATTAATAATAATAATAATAATAATAATAATAATACCAGCACTGGAAAAAAAAGGTAAAAATATAAAACTGAATACTCATAGTAAAAAAGACTGATTCAATTGATTACAAATTCCTGTAGGTTATGTACAGTAAATGTAACATGCCAGTAAAAGAAAGACAAATAATAAAGTTTGGATATGATTTCTGACAGATCGACCCAGAATAATGCTTATTGATAATGCGTCCCAGATATGCATTAGAACTAAAAGGCTATTCCTATTCCAATATTGTTATAAAGTTTGGAATATTTATCAGTTTATAAGGAATTTATGGATGGTAGAAAATTTAAAATCATTGAGAGATTAAAAAAAACAAGTTTGTAGTTAATTCTGAAGGAAACAAGCAGACAGTGGAGTGATGCTAAACCTGGTATAACATGACGTGTTAATGTTTGTACTGTTATATTGTGTAAAAAATTAAATGTACTATTATTGTATTGTTTAGTGTATCGTTGTAGCATTAGGACGTCCTATGTGCAGTACAGTACGATATTTAATAGTCAATATTATTTAGCTGCTGTAGTTGTGTGAGGTCTTCTGATAGTCTTATGCCGCTCTCTGCCTCTTATGCTGCAGTACCGGAGTGTTCCGCCTCACCGCAACCGGCATGAGCGAGGTCGCTGGCTGCAGACTGAAAGGATTTCACCCGCACTCGAAAGACCCTCCACTTTTCACCGTAAGACTCTCAGCCTTACTTTGTCTGATTAAACAGCAAAACATGGGTTTTACTAGTGACATTGCCATCACTAGTATTAAACTGCTAAGGATAAATACGAAAAAAGAAAAAAAAACTCAACTAGATCATCTTTGTTCAAAGGAGTAGGCATAGTAGTAGTAGGAGTAGTATTGTGAAAGAGGTTATTTGCACCTGGATTTTGTTTCCTGGTTCTGCAAAGTACAACCTGTTTCTCTGTGTTTGCATTTCCACTATAGCCTTACTTTTTCTGATTTAAACAGCAAAACATGGGTTTTACTAGTGACATTGACATCACTAGTATTGGACTGCTAAGGATAAATTCCAAAAACAAAAACAAAAAAAAAGCTCAATTAGATCATTTTAATTTTAAGTATCTAACCATCCATATATGAGAGTCAAAGAGCTAGCACTACCATCTCCACTCATCCTTTTCCACTAGGTAGTATATATCATACACATTAATTTGTCCCATTTGTTAAACAAAAAATTCTAACAGTAAACATTTTTATGCTTTGGTATCCTTATGTTGCTACAAGTGCCGTACCAATTTGGAACATTAAGTTTGGGAAAGCTAACTCTACTGCAGTATGATATTGAGGCTCTTCGCTGTAAAACCTTCAGCCATACTGCTTCTGTTAAATACCCAAAACCATAGGTTTGATTTTAACATTGCAACCACTAGTACTGAATAGCTAGTGATTACGTACAGAAATGTTCCTGGCTATCTAGCCACTTCTGTTACTACATATACAGTACAGTAGTAAAAGTAATTGAGTGATAAATGTAAAATGTTTTTTTTTTATATTGAGTAAATATTAAAAAAAATAAATGGTGAGACCAATTTTCTAACCAACTACTTCTTACAGTATCAGACAGCCAAGTCAACTTCCTACTGTAGTTTTATGAGTAAAAATTTCAGGTAGCTACAGTTATAATTAGCTACTCTCTTTGCTAGTGTAAAACCTTACCTGAGATTCTGAAGCAACATTTGCTAGAAGTCAACATTTGACTTCTGTGTTCCTGTGGTATTTTTGTGTCTGTTACTATATATTTACTGCTGGTTCATTAAATTACCACATCACTCAATTACTATTACTACTGTATATGTAGTAACAGAAGTGGCTAGCTAGCCAGGAACATTTCTGTTAGTGATTTTTCCTTGGAAAATAGGGCTAGCATATTTCTTCTACACCTGTTGTACTCTTTCGTTGTATTTCCAATATATGTTTATTATTATTATTATTATTATTATTATTATTATTATTATTGTCTTTCTGAAACCTTGCTGCTAGAAGTGTTTGGGCAATGCAAACACTTTTTATCTACGGTAGCTAGCTATACTAAAAAAACCTATCCATCCTAGCTAATGGTAGCATGATGCTATGACCATTTCACCATTTAACCCTTGAATCATTACGTCACATGATTTATCAGATTTTTAGTTCGCTTGCCTTCAACCACTTTTTGCTTCCTTGTTCCTTGCTATGAGGGGTGTTCAAACTGGGACTTACAACAGGTTCTCATGCATTAAGGTGTATTGACATTTACAGAATAATTCAAGCATAGTACAGTGATTAGACCCTTAGCCAAAATAAAACATTTGAATGATGCTAACGTTTTAAAGAAGGCTGTACAGTAAGTGACAATCCCTGCCGTGGTGGCTCAAAGCCCCCTACAGTCATTCCTGTGAATATTCAGCGAGTGGAACGCCTGATTCTAAAAAATAATTGACAGATAACTTGCTGAAAACTTCCGGAGGAGACGCACACAGAACTGTACACAGTCATTCTCGAACACCATTTGCACATTACAGGAACTCGGCTGAGAGTTAATGTCACATCCCCTGTACAGTCCTGACCTTGCTTCAACATTTATGGGCTATTAAAGGAGTTCCTGGGAGGCCAGTGTTTTAGACATGAATCATGGCTCCGGCATAATGAAAAAACATTCCATTTCTATGGTGTCCAAGCACTAGTGAAACGCTAGGATAAGTGCATTAGTGTAGCAGGGGATTATATAGAGAAATAAAATGAGTTTTTACTCTCATAACTGTGTGATTTCAAATTTCATTTTTGTCATAAGGACCGCATAACAGTGGTACACTTAAACTAATGCCTGCTTATTTAAGAGGCATTGAAGTAGGGCTGAAACGATTCCTCGAGTAACTCGAGTAATTCGATTACAAAATTTTCAGCCTCTAAGCTTCTTTTAATTAATTTGAAAGGCTTGCGTTATGTTTTTGCACAATTATTTGTTTGGCGTGACACAGCGCGCTTCCGGATGCAAGCCGCCAGTAAACACCGACGAAGAAGAAGCACTTATGTCACGCACAACGCGGAAGGAGACGCAAACAGTTAGCGGTGTAATTTGAGTGTTCTTTTGTGGGCTGCAAAATGGAAGGGAGTGATAAAAAAAAAAAAACTTTTATCAATGAAAAATTTTTTCAGCAGCAACAAACATTGCTTTAAACGCAGGGCAAGCCTCAGTTCGGAGCATGTTGACATGCTTACCTTACTTCATTGCAATCACATGCTCCTTTAAAGACTAGTGTGCACACACACGTCCAAGAGACAGACATTTATATTCTGATGAATAAAACACAATGTATGGACTCTTGTTCCTGTCCATGAATTTTTGCATCCTAAATATGATCACAAAGCATTCCAATAAGAAGTCCAGTAAATGATTGTTATGCCTGAGCTGTAGATTTTGAAACTTTTAGTTCTGAAAGTTAAGTTACACAACTTGTGTTTTTGTATAATTATTTATTTAATGTGTGCCTTAGTTTTTTTTATACTTATTCTTTGAAATACCTTTTTTTTTTATTTTAGTTTTTACATCTGAGAAAAGGCTTAAAAAATGTATGGCACTGTAATGCACTTCATGTGCATCTCATGCATGTTAGTGAACTTTAAGCTATTCCTTACATTGTGAATAATGACAATGTTTATTTTTTTTAATAAAAATGCTCTATGCATTTAAAAATGAAAAGCTTTCTAAAAAGAAAACCAATTAATCTTTGTTTCTCTTATATATACTGATCAAAAAAATAAAGGAAACACTTAGTCCCAGTTTGACTTGAACGCCTCTCATATGTGTATGCAAGTTCAAGTCAAACTGGGACTAAGTGTTCTTTATTTTTTTGAGCAGTATATTTTATATTGCTGTTTTTAATTAAGCAAAAGTACATTTTATCCGATTACTCGATTAATTGATTAAATTTTTGGTAGAATACTCGATTACTAAAATATTCCATAGCTACAGTCCTACACTGAAGTTAGTTTGTGATTCAAAATTGAAAATTAAAAGTACTAATGAGATGAAATTTCTCCACAGAAAAATTTGTTAGAAAAATTTAAATGAAATTTGTGTAATTCACAGATCTGTAAGCATGTGGTTGTGAAGGATGCCAAAACAACAGTGCTGGACCTCAGGTGACAGATGAAGGGAGGAGACGCTTCAGTAGAAGCCACAGGCCCAAGAGTTTTATTTTTTATCTTTGGCTACTTGAACGCTTTTTTGTATTTATTTATTTATTCAACAAAAAAGTACTGTGAAGTGGAGTCTGTGTTGCACAGGTTTCCGTTGGCATCTTGTAATGAAGCTGTAAAGCTTTTAAGTGGTGTTTTTTTCCTCTGTCTGTATTCGGTTATGGAATTTTCAAAAGCTCGCTTTAGCATTTGTGCCTGTTAAGAAGCAATCTATTTGGACAGTTTTGTGATCTGATCTGACTGCTCGTCAGGCTGCATTTTACAGTGCGTCCTGAAGGTGGCATCTTTTAGCTATAAATGCCACAACCAAAATGTGAACTTTTTACCAGGATGCAAAATTATTTTTAGACAGTTGCCTTATGTAAAATGATGTTATTAGTTTATTTTTTATTTTATATATCTTGCTATGTGCTCAGATACCTTTACCCAATATGTATTTGCAAAGTTTCTATCATGTCAGTTATGCTGAAGTGAATTGTTATAGCTGCAATGTTTAGTCCAGGGACCTCAAGCTATAATCAGTGTGTATTGTGTAGTATACAGTACAGCTAAAAGCAACCTTTGCCAGCTAGAGAACTTCAGCTCAGTGAAGGTGATGTTTGACTTGAAGGTGTGGTTCGAAGTTACAGAAGCAGTTTTTCATTATGGCCTTTTCGGCATTAGTCGTTGCGCTCAGGAGTTTGAGCCTTACAATAAACAGCAAAGCTGAGCTGCACAAACAGACAGATGTCCCCTAGTTTTTGCCTCATTTTCTCCTTTACCAAAGCACCTACAGTAGAAAAAGCAAAGAAGCCTAATACGCCTTATTAGAGGAGCTACTGCCATGGAACTTGAGGCTTGATAAAACCAGTGATCTCAGGTATCATCCTCTCATGTAAACATGATAACTTAAATCAACCAGTGGCTCCTTCTTTTTTTTTTCAACTTTCCATAGGGTTCCATAGTGGAACAACAGAAAATTATAAATAAAAAAAAAGTTGCGAGATCCTCTTTGACGTTAATTGAGTCTTGTTGACGTATTGTCATTGTGCTGTGGCATTGTGGTTTTTTTTTTTTTTTTTTTTTTTTTGTCTGGATTTTAGTAGTTCCTCTGAAAGTTTTAGTGCTGGTTTATTCTGCAACAGGAACTTGTGGGCAATATGATGCAGTGACCTGTACAATGTTTTCCCCTCTACTGCCATTTTTTAATAAAAGAAGAAAATTTAAAGCCTATAAGTTGGATGGTATCATTTTTAAATCACACTCATTTCATTTTTAATCAATAAAATGGTTCACAATGAAGGCAGGAACCATATTAATCTGAAATCTGTTACATGCACAAATATTCTCTACTGATTCAAAACCTGATCTGGGTTTTAATGAAGGTGCTGCCATCCTGCTCATGAACAAACAAAATAAATTGAAACATTGTTGCGATCTTTTGTACGATGCTGTGTTATTAAAGTTAGAAAATAATGAAATGAATAAACGATTTTTAGATTAGATGGACTTTTTCTTCAGAAATTCAGGAATATCTCCTGCAAGATGGTGCCAGTAATATACAGGTATGCAGTATAGCGTTACTTTATTATTTATTATTCATCATGGTCTAAGATGCAATTGTGCACAGAAAGAAAGAGACATTAATTATAGTTTCAGTATGCAGAGCTTTATTTGTTCCTGGGGTTACTTTATAGATATCCATACAAACTGTCTCAAGGCTTTTAGCATTGAGAAATCACATGCAAAAGGTATCTTATGGTGTTTGAAACACAAGAGGGAGTATGTGAGCTCTGTTCCTCTATAAACTATTACATAACACCTAGCATTCTGTCCCTCTGTCTGGAGCCTCACTAAACCCCAGGAATCTTCCCAATCTGTTCATGTTGGCGGCTTTGCTCATCCAATGTAACAAAAACAATCAATGACGAGGGAAAAAAAAAAAAAAAAACTTTCACGCAAGTGTGGGCAGTGCAAAGACAAAACAGGAGAGAAACCAGAGGATACATTCACAGTTTACAGGCTAGGAAGCGAGAGCAGAATTTTGAGGGCTTGGGGCTGTCGAGTTTAGAAGCACTTGCGATGCACAATGGATGGACCGGCCTCGTCATACTCCTGCTTGCTGATCCACATCTGCTGGAAGGTGGAGAGGGAAGCCAGGATGGAGCCGCCAATCCATACCGAATACTTTCTTTCTGGTGGGGCAATGATCTATGCAAACACACACACAGCATCCACAGATGATAACAATTATGAAAAAATAAAAAGTTCAGAGATGATGTGGTGAGAAACAACTAAGTAAAAATGAGCTAAATACGATTATAATACAACTTATCAGAGTAATCACCTTGATCTTCATGGTGCTGGGGGCCAAAGCAGTGATCTCTTTCTGCATCCTGTCAGCAATACCAGGGTACATGGTGGTACCACCAGACAGGACATTGTTGGCATACAGGTCCTTACGGATGTCAATGTCACACTTCATGATGCTGTTGTAAGTAGTTTCATGGATACCAGCAGACTCCATACCTGAAAAGGAAAACCATATCTCAAAACTAGTGCATCACATGGTGCAAGAAGTAACTGATGAAAGAGACAGAAATTGAGGGAAAAGGAAAGAGGAGTTACCGATAAAGGATGGTTGGAAAAGGGTCTCAGGACAGCGGAACCTCTCGTTGCCAATGGTGATGACCTGCCCATCAGGAAGCTCATAGCTCTTCTCCAGAGAGGAAGAGGTGGCAGCAGTGGCCATCTCATTCTCAAAGTCCAATGCGACATAGCACAGCTTCTCCTTGATATCACGGACAATTTCTCTTTCAGCTGTATGAGACAGATTACTTCAGTTAAAAGTCATGCGTGCACGTAGAAAAGTGCAATTTGTGTTCTCTCCGTTTATTTCATTTCGGTTTATGGTTACACAAGCTATAAATAGATGCTGTCTGCATTCACCAGTGGTCACGAAGGAGTAGCCACGTTCAGTCAGGATCTTCATGAGGTAGTCAGTGAGATCACGGCCGGCCAAGTCCAAACGCATGATGGCGTGAGGAAGAGCGTAGCCCTCATAAATGGGCACGTTGTGGGTTACACCATCACCAGAATCAAGAACAATACCTGCACAAAAATATGTTTGATCAGGCAAATGTTCTGTCATTCAAAATGTAAATCTGGTCGGGGTTTTCGGAAGTGGACCAGAGAACTGACCTGTTGTGCGTCCAGAGGCATAGAGGGATAGCACCGCCTGAATAGCTACGTACATGGCTGGAACATTAAAGGTCTCGAACATAATCTAATGGAACAGACAGTAGTGTTTGCACATGAAAAGGAGCTACGATGTTCCGTGATCTTACAGATTGTGCGTTTTACATTTCTGTCTAAATTTTGCCTGGAGTGAATCTAACCTGGGTCATCTTCTCCCTGTTGGCTTTGGGGTTGAGAGGGGCCTCTGTCAGCAAGGTTGGGTGCTCCTCGGGAGCAACACGGAGCTCATTGTAGAAGGAGTGATGCCAGATCTTTCGAAAGAAAAAAAAGCAATCAGCTTGTGCGCATTTCAAGTGTCCAGATCATCATTAATCACTCACAAATGGACTGATAAAAGTTTAATGGATCATCTACAAAAACCTGTAGTTTTCTTAATTGTGACACATGATGCTTAGAGTAAGTGAGATACGGAATAGTCATAGATCTAAGTGAATAATACCATCTGCTGCATGCATCTGCTAGTCGATGACAGTGTGTGCCTGAATGATAATGTTTGACACGTTAGTGTGTGTGGGTGCATATGTGTGTGTGAGAGTCATGTGCACAGTGAGTCATAAGGCAGCACAGTTCTTCCAGGTATAAGTGGGGTCTATTTGAATACACAGATGAAAAAAAAAAAAAAAAGAAAACGTCTAGTGATAAGAACAATAGTGTGTTCATTTCAACCAGATATCTTGCATAAGAGCACATGCTTTGTGATACTATTTCGGGGAACTATTTTGTCTGTTGTTCTTGGCAAGTTCTGGTTTGTGACCATGCCTAAATTAGCAAGGTCTCCTTACTTTTTCCATGTCGTCCCAGTTTGTGATGATGCCGTGCTCAATTGGGTATTTGAGGGTCAGGATACCTCTTTTGCTCTGTGCTTCATCACCAACATAGCTGTCTTTCTGCCCCATCCCCACCATCACACCCTGAGAGCAGATGTAAAGGAAACCGGTGTCATAACATATCACCCAAATCAATATTTTCCATTCCACTAAGTGAAATGTCATGGTTCCTGTAGGCGTATGTTTTCAGTCTGTTGTCCCTATTTGATGTGGTTGGAGAAAGTTCACCTGATGTCTGGGACGACCCACGATGGAGGGAAACACGGCTCGAGGGGCATCATCCCCGGCGAAGCCTGCCTTACACAGTCCTGAGCCGTTATCGCACACCAGAGCAGTGCTTTCTTCGTCGTCACACATGGTTCAGCTCGGATTTCCTTCTTCACTCCAACAGGAGACAATCACTGCAAGTGCACCAGGCAAGCATCAATAAATCTGCTTTTTAGGCACGCAGAGGAAATTGCATTTTAAACACCTGTCATACTGTAAATTTGAATGTCTAAGAATTGTGTGTGTGTGTGTGTGTTTGTGTGTGTGGTAAAGGCCACACCCTACTCCATAAAATAATGAATGCATAGAATACTACAGTGCAATACAGTTTCAATTACTCCGAAAAACATAAAATGGGATAAAAATTTTAAATCACTTAAAACTCCAAATGACTAATAATATAATGTGCCAAAAGTAATCAAAAACTGTAAAAAAAAAAAACAACAAAAACAAGAATGTCTCTGCAAAACGTATCCAGATGTTCACTGCCATGTATCCTGAAACCTGTCCTTCTGTCCCTGATGAATGAATGCTTGATCCTGGGAAAAATTCCTAATTTGGAAATAATGGGGAGGCATGTCTGTCTTTGGACTTCACAAACTCTCCCTGGCCCTCCCTGTGTACAACCGTTTATTAAGAGAGAGAGAGAGAGAGAGAGAGAGAGAGTTACAGAGACAAACTGATGTCTCTGCTGTATTTAAGAAAGCCATATTTAGGCATAAACCTCACAAATCACCAGGACTTTAATCCAGCAGTGGCTTCAACCATCTACCCTGACGGGCTTGTCTCCAAACATGAAATACACAATTAACAGCATGTAACTGAAACTATGGTTTTTAACACCATTACAGATAAATCTGCATTATAACAGTCATCAATGGCAAATATGAACTATTACGTCATTACTGATATGTCTGTATTCTATTTTTAAATAAATAATAACAGAAGTGTAACATCACATTATAGCCAAGCTCAATGCTGTTTACTATTTAATATCAGGTTAAATGTTTAAACACAATGCTGAAACCACAAACTCAACTCAGCTTATTTTCCATTTCAAGTCATCTTAGCATCATCATGCGAGTAAGCCCGGGAATTATCTTGAACTGCAATCTAATGCTAACATTCAGTAAATTCTGATCTACTATCTGCATTCCTTTGTAACAAATTCTACCTCAACGCATCCCACTTAAAACGCAGGTCTAAAAAAAAAAAAAAAAAAAAAGACAGAGAGATGGAGGGAAAGAAAGTGGGTGGAGGCCACTTACCCTGACAGTGCTGGGCCGGGGGGTTTAGCCACTTGGTGATGGTGTGGCCCTGACCAGTGTGTAGAGCTCTTATGTAGTTCCAGTCTGTGGTTCTCAGTCACCTCCCACCTCCCAAACATGGAGCCCAGGCCGCACACCGTCCACTGGGTTCACTCTACTACAGCCTTATAGGGATGACTGGGGGAGAAGACTCCAATCCGGGGCAGCCATCGCTCAAGGCATTCCAGCCACTGCCTCTTTCTCACTTTTTTTTTTCTTCCTCGGAAAGGATGGAGACCTCATCATGCAGGAACATAAACACAGATCTGAGGCTAGTGCAAACCCCCACCCCCACCCTATCATACACATGCATGCACACACCCATACTCAGTAGGCCATTTACCTGAGTATGATGCACATGAAGGAAAACACTGAGGCAAAACAATTAACACTGTAGAAGGGTATGACGGTATTATTGACACAATCCCAAAAACCTATGGAGAATTTAAATAATTCATGCATTGTTTAAAACTTTCATGCATTACTGAATAAAAAAGATGGCGATTGAGAAAATGAAGTGATTCACGATGATGCCAGTGAAAAATATATAACTGTAAATGATTACTGGAAGTACATTTATTTACATTACTATAGGCGCCATGGTATAAAGTTATGACAAAATATAATTTATCTAATTTGAAACAGAGACAAAGAAGTAATATATCAGGAGGGATGAAATGCTATCATTTCCTTTTGTGCGCTGTTCTGACATCCAGCACAGTGAAGAACAAGTGAAAAGATCCTGTGGCTTGGGTGCCTCATCCCTGTTGTCCATGTGAGCTAAATAATAATAATTACTAAGTGCTTGACTAAGTTCTGTCACTAAACATTGACTCAGTATGTGGTCATTTTTCATGAACTCTAACTGACAGAATGTTTGCTGCGTGTGAAGGGAATGAGCTCTGCTCTTGAAAAGCCTTGTTAGTCTGCCTCTGTTTCCCTGATCTGCAGCTCCAGTGAGGCCGATTCCACCTTGTTTTTGCTATCACGCTTGCCACGTGAAGTTCTTACTCAACTATTTAAAGGAAAATTGCAAGGAATGTACAAGATTAGCTATCGGTGACCAAAAAAGAAGGAAAACATCTACAGGACTGCAGTTAATGCGAGAAACTAGACGTGCACGTGACTGTGAGCTGAGCATGCACACTATGCACAGTACTATCACTAAACGTTTTCTAGTACTGTGTTATTATACACATTATGTAAATGCATATATATTATATTAAGATATTAAATTAACACATGTTGGCTATCATACCGCTACTAGTCTTAGCTCATAATTATGGGTTCATCCTTCTGGTCACTCTTTCTTTTTTGGATACAGTCCTGTATACAGATATCCAAGTTAAGGATCTCTCACACGCTCTCTCTCTCTCTTTCATGTAAACACTTAACAAGCATATGTCTGCCTTTTTTTTATAAAATTTTTTTTTTAGCCTTGCTTAACAGTCACTGTTCACAGTGAAATGCTACGGTTTTCTCCTCCCTGTTAGCTGTCTTTAATGCAGCACCAAAAAAGGAACTGTTCAGTAAATAAGGAGAGACTTGGCAGCCTGCTCCTCTCTCAGGCATGTAAGGAAAGAAAAGAACCCCGCGGAAGGAGTGGGTTGGGAAAAAAAACTCTGTCTAGCATGAAGAATTATAGTGCGTGTGTGTGTGTATATCTACGGATGAATGCCTATCTGTTTACCTGTAATTATAATGCATGCTTACTTAGTAGGGGAATAAGGACACAAAGCAGTGGAATGGGAATTATTGAGCCTGGGATGTGCATTATGGGAGGGCTTCAGAGCAGGATATCCTTAATAATATTCATATTATTAGGTCATTGTGCACATTTCCATTGCCATGTTTAGATGTGCTCTCATCCAAGTTGAGAATTACTCTCACCGTGCTACTGGCCTTCAGTACGCTTGCAGTGTAGGCTAAAACCAGGCATCCGAAGCACTGTAGTCATTATGCTGTTTATGACTCAACATAATTCCTGAATTGGGTTACTCGGCTGTTTTCACAGGTATGAAAACAGAAACCTGTACACTGCATGAGTTCAACATGACCGGGAATAAGAGCCATCTTGTTGTATTTTGTAGGCACTACTCACATGCATTCCCACCAGTTAATAATGACTGCAGAATAAATTTGTTTAAAAAAAAAAAGTGTGATATGTGATAAATCTTTATAATTAAAAACAGGATCAGACTTAATTAATGGTAGTCCTAATGCTCAATGTCTGAATATCTGAATGGGTTCAGTGAATTCAACTGAAATGCATTCATTCTGGTTCAGTAGGAAAGCACTTCACCAGAAGCAGCAGTGTAGAGTAATGTTTGCTACTGGGCGTTGGATGAACTTATGGTCTTTTGGCATGTGCTTTGACCGAAAATGGCAAGGCAGCTGTTCTCTTAAAGGACTCCTCCAGTCTACATCTCATTGGATGCCGAGGATTAACACGATTCAACTCAGAATAAGCATGAGAATGCCTTAGTGCAACGCCTGAATTCTTTTCTGTCTTACTCTAAGGCTGTGTGCCAGTATCCCCAATAATCTCTCTGTTTCTCCTACATATTAGGGGTGGTATAGTTCTCTTATACAAAAGTCACAGATGACTATATATATAAGTTTTGAAGTAAGTGCAAAGCAAACTGGCCATACTTTTCTGAAGACATAAGGAATGCCCATGAATGCTGAAGCATTTTTTTAAAGAAAGAAAGAAAAAAAAAGACTTTTTTTTCACAATTTTGACTAGAACATTGTGAAAACATAATCTTAAATTAATAATAATAATAAAAAAATACAGACCAAAAGTTTGGACACACCTTCTCATTCAAAGAGTTTTCTTTATTGTGTTCTTTATTGTGTTCTTTAGCCCAAACGCGTCTCTTCTGCTTGTTGCCTGTCCTTAGCAGTGGTTTCCTAGCAGATATTCTACCATGAAGGCCTGATTCACACAGTCTCCTCTTAACAGTTGTTCTAGAGACGTGTCTGCTGCTAGAACTCTGTGTGGCATTGACCTGCTCTCTGATCTGAGCTGCTGTTAACCTGCGATTTCTGAGGCTGGTGACTCGGATGAACTTATCCTCCGCAGCAGAGGTGACTCTCGGTCTTCCTTTCCTGGGGCGGTCCGCATGTGAGCCAGTTTCTTTGTAGCGCTTGATGGTTTTTATGACTGCACTTGGGGACACTTTCAAAGTTTTCCCAATTTTTCGGACTGACTGACCTTCATTTCTTAAAGTAATGATGGCCACTCGTTTTTCTTTACTTAGCTGCTTTTTTCTTGCCATAATACAAATTCAAACTCTTTGAATGAGAAGGT
>JAAGKR010003001.1:7055-81368 GCA_011419295.1 Clarias macrocephalus
TTGGTCCCCGAGCCACTTAGTTATCACTTTTGCCTTATGGCACGGTGCTCCATCGTGCTGGAAAATGCATTGTTCTTCACCAAACTGTTGTTGGATTGATGGAAGAAGTTGCTGTTGGAGGGTGTTTTGGTACCATTATTCATTCATGGCTGTGTTTTTGGGCAAAATTGTGAGTGAGCCCACTCCCTTGGATGAGAAGCAACCCCACACATGAATGGTCTCAGGATGCTTTACTGTTGGCATGACACAGGACTGATGGTAGCGTCACCTTTTCTTCTCCGGACAAGCCTTTTTCCAGATGCCCCAAACAATCGGAAAGAGGCTTCATCCGAGAATATGGCTTTGCCCCAGTCCTCAGCAGTCCATTCGCCATACTTTTTGCAGAAGATCAATCTGTCCCTGATGTTTGTTTTGGAGAGAAATGGCTTCTTTGCTGCCCTTCTTGACACCAGACCATCTTCCAAAAGTCTTCGCTTGCTGGACTTTCTTGGACGCCCTGAAGCCTTCTTAACAAGAATTGAACCTCTTTCCTTGAAGTTCTTGATGATCCTATAAATTGTTGATTTAGGTGCAATCTTAGTAGCCACAATATTCTTGCCTGTGAAACCATTTTTATGCAACGCAATGATGGCTGCACGCGTTTCTTTTCAGGTCATCATGGTTAACAATGAAAGAACAATGATTTCAAGCATCACCCTCCTATTTACATGTCAAGTCTGCCATTCTAACCCAATCAGCCTGACATAATGATCTCCAGCCTTGTGCTCGTCAACATTCTCACCTGAGTTAACAAGACGATTACTGAAATGATCTCAGCAGGTCCTTTAATGACAGCAATGAAATGCAGTGGAAAGTTTTTTTTTTCGTGATTAAGTTAATTTTCATGGCAAAGAAGGACTATGCAATTCATCTGATCACTCTTCATAACATTCTGGAGTATATGCAAATTCCTATTATAAAAACTTAAGCAGCAACTTTTCCAATTTCCAATATTTATGTAATTCTCAAATTATATAAAACTTTTGGCCACGACTGTACAGTTACAGTATGCGACAAAATGTACTGTACTAAAATAAAAAGATGAACAATATTACCTTGCAATCTGTCAGTTTATTTGTCCTGAAATAAATTAACATGCACACTATTAGTGTAAGATCAGGGCAATGAGACAGGTATTGGAAGGACTTGTTCAGCCACTTTTTGTAAACTCAGTCCCTATTCACGACCACTTCTCTATGAGCAGAAAAATACACAACTATTAATACTTTAGAGACTTATTTCCAACAACAACTGCAAAACACAACTTCCTTTTCATGACTGGGAATGTGCGGCTGGAGTTATTCCCTGTCGGCAAATGTACATACGCATCCGAGATGCGTGAGTTTCAGTACTGTATATTTTGGAGCATTTGACCACGTTTCACTTGTAACAGTGTACTCTTATGAAAAATCAAGTTCAAGTTGGTGCTTAATTTTTCCATTTTATGATTGCATCTTTTATCCATCTTTTATTACTGCACTCATTTTAGTCTTGAGGATTTAAATAGTTAACATGCAGAAAGAGAGAGCAGTACTAGCAGTAACTCAGTTACTTTAGCTCAGTAATCTCAGGATAAGAATAACATGAATTAGCACATCATGCATTTGCACTGGTCTTGCAAAGAATATCCTTTGTATCAGTATCAGGCTGGTTCAGGAAATTCACCTGCCCTGCACATTTTATGTGTTTTTCAGCTCACAAGAAACCTGGATCACTGGATTGTCAATGTGAAGGAACTTCAAAAGAAATTGCTGTCAGCATTTTTTAAAAAGCTCTAATTTGCTATTGTGAAACAATTATTCAATTCAGCAGCATTGTTGTCATAACTCTCTCATATAAAATGTACATTTTGTAAAGTTGAAATATGGAAGATATTTTACTCTCACATTATTCCAATGAATTGGTTTAAATTATTATAACATTTAATAAAAACTAATACAATATGTGATATAATAGATGCTATATTACATTTTACTAATAAAATTAGATGAGAATTAGAATTAGACTGGGAGAATTAGACTACATTGGTACCTCAGTAGAAGTTAACCTTAAGAACTGAAATTTTGCAAGAAATTTGCGCATTTTCATCATACAAGCAACTGAGCCAAACAGAACACCGGCTTGTG
Organism: Clarias macrocephalus; assembly: GCA_011419295.1. NCBI lineage: Eukaryota > Metazoa > Chordata > Actinopteri > Siluriformes > Clariidae > Clarias > Clarias macrocephalus. The sequence goes on from JAAGKR010003001.1 coordinate 9,221, forward strand.
CCTATGTTGCGCTTGTACGTAAGTTGTGTGCATGTCCAGGAGTCACTCAAAATTTGTTTGCGTCAGGGGATGGCCAAATGAAGTGAGTTTACATACTTTTGGGGGGGTTTTGCATTTTGTGCAAGAAGCAAGCACAGCAGCAAGACCGAAAGGGAGTCACTTTCAGTTTTGTTTTTAAAGCAGCCGGTGTCAAGAGGAATCATAAATTAGGGTTAGGTGAGGTTAAATGTCTATTTATTTCATATTTTACTTATTTACTTATTATCTTAATATTATTTTAAAAAATTAATGCTTTGATCGTTTTTATATGCAAAAAAATAATTATAGTGTTGGAAATGGGTAATATATTTTGGGTGGAACAGATTATCTGCATTTACATTATTACCTATGAGAAAATGTATTTTGCTATATGAAATTTCACCTCTGAAACGGATAAAATTCTTATGCCGAGCTACCACTATACTATATATTGCTTTTTTTAAACGTTAGCCTGGAAATAATTGCATATCTGTAAACAATATGAGGATGTTTACAAAAAAACACACACCATGAATGTTAGGAAGGTTTCTTTGGAAATATAAATCTAATGTAAATCTAAGAAATCTAATTTAAAGCTTACACATTTTAATTATTTGAGCAAAGTATTGCAACTTTTTACCTTTCAGTATTTTTTGGGTAGTTTTGCAAGTAGACACATTCAGATGAAATGTTTTATTAACCTTTAATATTTTGATTAGTGACTCTAACTTAGTTACACTTTTTTTCAGTAACTTTAATAAATTACATTTAGATTCATGTTGTAAATGAATTATGCAATGCTTTTGCAAAATGATGTCATGTTGTCTGCGGCTATTATACCACCATGGGATAACTCACAATCTACACAGCATTTTCCTCTCAGTGTATGAGCTTAAGACAGCTGATTGGTTGTGTTAACAAGGAGGTGAGACACAGAGGCGAAGTTAAATGAGATATTAAAGAGTTATTATCATGTGAATAATAACCTGAGTGTCTGTTGGTGCCCTTGGCAAGCCCTTGACTTGGGCGCAGCTCATACATTAACTTGTAATTCTAGTAGCCTGAATGACCTATTAAATAGTAGACTATTGAATCAACTGTTGAAAAAAAATAAAAATAACAGTTATTAGTTTAACATATTGTGTTATTAATAATGTAATATGTGTGTCATGGCTGCTTATTATGGTCATATTCAATTAATTATCCATTTAGACTTTTGATCAATACTACACATAAGATATTGTGATAAAATAAGGGCTGGTCCCTATCCGCATGTAACGCCTTACAAAGTGATGGAAACAAGTAAGTATGGTCACACTGAAAGTGAAAGAAAAACTGGAGCACTTAAAAAGCTTACTGTATATCAAGCTGAAATCTTCAAGAAGAATTTAACTTACAAACAAGTTTTCAATATCCTTACAATGAGTTTATTGTTTATCATTACAACGTGTTTAACATACTCTTAAATTAGTGTAAAGAACAGTTTTTTAATGTCATTGTTTAATGTAACAGGTGAGTGAAAAGAAAATAGCAGAAGGGTCATCAAAACATGGACAGACCAGATCACTGTAAGTATCACAATCCCTATATTAACTTCACTCTGTTGTAGGGATACAACATAGATATTTTTTATGAAAAATAGCATGAAAACTATGGAATACAGAATTAGTGGTGTGTGTGTGTGTGTGTGTGTGTGTGTGTGTGTGTGTGTGTGTGTGTGTGTGTGTGTGTGTGTGTGTGTGTGTGTGTGTGTGTGTGTGCAGTGTCATTGAAACAGACATATTATTAATTACTTATCTACCTAATTCACTCATCTACCTAATGTTGTGCTGTGGTATCCTTCACCAAAATGTTAGCAGCAGCTTCTTTAAGTCCTGTATATTGAGAGGTGGGGCCCATTTATTGGAGCTGTTTGACCGGCACATCTCACAGTTGCTTGATCAATTGTGATCTGAGGAGTTAACACCTTTACCTCAAACAGTAAACAGTACTGTACAGTACCTCAAACCATTCCTGCAAGATGCCACTTCTGTTTGGGAATATTGGGGCCATGAAGGGTCATAATTGATTTGTAGTAGTGTTTAGGTAGGTGATAATTGTAAACATAACATCCCTATAATTGACAGGTCCCAAGGTTTCCGAAAAGAACCTTGGCCACAACACACTGACTTTTTTCAAAAATATCTTGCCATGAAAAGCAACATATGCCTGCTCCCAAACATCCACATGATTCATAATTCATCAGACCAAGCCACTTTCATCATAATTCATCAGACCAAGCCACTTTTTTCCACTGTTCCATGGTCCAGTTTGGATGCTTACATGCACATTGTACTGTATGTGCTTTCGGCAGTAGATAGGCAGCTGTAGTACGGGCAATCTAATCGGTCTGCAGCTAGCAATCTGGGATGCACTGTGTGTTCTGACATCTTTCTGCCAGATCCAGCATGATCTTTTTCAGCATATTGTGTTACAGTAGTTTGCCATGCAAATTTAAATCTTCAAGCCTTTTTCAAGCCTTTTTGTTAAAAAATATTAGCTCCAAGATTATAGCTAAGATCACCAAAAAAAATGTAATACAGAAAGTCTGAAAAAGTTTGTTAATTTATGCACTCAATACTCAGGGGTCCTTTAGCACAAATCACTGCATCACTGTTGAATGGCATGGAAGAGATAAGACTGTGGCACTCCTGAGGCATTATTGATGACCAGGCTTCTTTAATAGCATCCTTCAGCTCATGGGGTGTTTCTTCTTTTTGACAGTAGCCTATAGATTCCCTATGTGGGGTAGGTAAGTTGGATATTATGTAAAGCTTTTAAAAACGCAGCTGCATGGGGTTACACGGCCTCAGACTAGTCAAAAGGTCCAAGATAACCTTGGCCTGCCACCAAAAAGGACAATGGTGGGCACATTAGTATCACAACTGGACCAAGGAGCAATGGAAAAGAGTGGACCAACAAGTTATGTGTTGTTTCACATGATGTGAATGGCCAGGTGGAGCATGTCACACTGCACAAATTGTTCAGGAATGGTTTAAGGAACATAAAAATTCAAGGGTTGACTTCACAGCCTTCGATTTGATCAGGGATCTTTGTGCTGAACAAGAAAGTTAAAAGCATGGAGACTCCACATCACAAGTTACAAAACTTAAACGGTCTGCTGCAAATGTATTGGTGGCAAAACCTACAGCACACACCTTCAGAGGTCTTGTGGAGTATATGCCTCAACAGGTCAGAGCTGCTGTAGCTGCATAACGGGGGCCTACACAACATTAGGCAGGTGTTTTTAATCCTATAATTGATCTATGTATAATGTGATTAATTAATTTAATTAATAATCTATCAACCCTAGTTTCTCGTGACTCCAGCAATTCCCTGTGTGAAGAGCAGCTGCTATGTTCTATCCAGGATATGTTTACTGATCTAGTCACAACTCCATGTGGACACAACTGCAAGAGCTGCCTTACACAGGTTTTTTGTGATGCCTGCCCAGGAGACAAGATAAGAGCTATGAAATCCTGTATAAATTGTTGTGCAAGTTTGTGTGAAACTCATCTAGAGTTTCATAATTATATGCCCAGGCATAAGAAACACAAACTAATAAACCCTGTGGAGAACCTGGAGGACTACATATGCCAGAAACATGAGAGAGCTCTGGAGCTGTTCTGTAGAGATGATCAGTTGTGTGTGTGTCAGTTCTGCACTGAGACAGACCACAAGAATCACAACACTGTTACTATAGAGGAGGAGAGCAGAGAGAGGAAGGTGAGAAACAAAACTCTGACTAGCATCAAGGTTAAACTTTCTTATAGATAATGCAAACAAATTTATGCAAGGGTTAGTTCAAATGCCAATACTGTAATTACAGTATGTTATTTTGTCTTCTGCTAACTTTTTAGAATCAGCTGAGGAAAACACAGACAGATGTACAGCAGACGATTCAGGTCCGACTGAAGAAGATTCATGAGATCAAACACTCAATAGAGCTCAACAAAGTGTGTGCAACATGGCATGAGTTTATATCTGCTACATATAGTAGTTTTCTTTTTATTTAGTAGAAATTTATAAACTGTCATTAAACATTAGTTCACTATTCTGTATCATCTGATGAAAGTGAAAATGTGTTCCTCCTTTAGAGAGACACAGAGAAAGAGAAAGCAGACAGTGCTGAAGTCTTCACTGCTCTGATTCGCTCCATTGAGAGAAGTCAGGCTGAGCTGCTCGAGGTGTTGGAGGAGAAGCAGAAAGCAGCAGAGAGGCAGGCTGAAGGTCTCATTAAAGAGCTGGAGCAGGAAATCACTGTGCTAAAGAGGAGAGACACTGAGCTGGAGCAGCTCTCACACACTGAGGAGCATCTCCACCTCCTACAGGTCAGTGTTCCTCTCTCTGCTCACTGGCAATGCAGAACATCACAGAACAACACTCACCATGCTGAGGGATTTCTCCCCTCTCCTGCTCTACTGTAGATTTCCTCCTCCATGTGCAGCCCTCCACACACCAAGAACTGGACTGAGATCAGTATTAACACTGATCTGAGTGGGGACACTGTGAGGACAGCTCTGTCTCAGCTTCAGCAGACTCTCAATGAGAAACTCACTAAAACACTCAATGACAAGTTAAAGGAATCTGGTGAGAAAATTTTAAACATAGTGATATATTTGTGTTATTGTTAGCAACATTTGTTAGTTTTTACAACCTAATAACTAACACATGTCATGATCTTTTGTATTTAGTTTCAACAGAACTGAAAAAGATTCAGCAGTATGCAGGTACAGTGACGATTCTGTTTTTTTCTCATGAAATTTACTGATTAGCATTAGACTTAAATCAGACTGGATTTTCCAATCTAAGGCTGTATAAGGTATAGGTTAGTGTTTATTTACAAATAGTGAAATTGACATGTGCACACAATATGAACAGGATGGACACCAAAACAAAGACACAATGAAAACTATTCTCAGGAGAGAGAACATGGACAGTGCCAAAGGAATAAACAAACAAACAACAAGAACAAAAAATCAACTAGACGACACTTGCTGTTAAACAAATCAAACTAACTAACTACTCTACCCTAATCTAACCAGAAATAAAGGAGTGGCACTCGTTCTCTAGTTTGTTTAGAGATATGTTTGTCATATGTAATGTTGGAATGGAATGGAACTGTCATACAGTCTGTAATGGAATGTTGGTATGACAAAAAGTATAACATACATAAAAAAATACTGATACACAAACAGAAATCATTCACTTGAGGTTTTATGTTGAAAAACTGCAAATACAATTATCGGCCCTATTATGCATTGCACGTTTGCATGATATATTAAAATAATAGGGCCTGATGGGGAGACATTTTGAATACGTCTGCTGCATCATTATATGATCAGTTTAAACTATTGCATGATCTTTACCTGTATACTCACATCACACACTGTGTGTTTCTCTCAGTGGATGTGACTCTGGATCCTGATACAGCGCTTCCTGATCTCATCCTGTCTGCTGATGGAAAACAAGTGACAGATGGAGACACACGACAGGATCTCCCTGATACACCAGAGAGGTTTAATTATTGTCCCTGTGTTCTGGGAAAGCAGAGTTTCTCCTCAGGGAATTTTTATTATGAGGTGCAGGTCAGAGGGAAAACTGAGTGGACATTAGGAGTGATGAGAGAGAACATTAACAGGAAGGAAGAGATTACACTGAGCCCTGAGGATGGATTCTGGACTGTGATACTGAGGAATGAGAATCAGTATAAGGCTTGTGCTGATTCCTCTGTTCCCCTCACACTGAGAGAGAAGGTGGAGAAGGTGGGGGTGTTTGTGGATTATGATGAGGGTCTGGTCTCCTTTTATGATGTGAAGTCCAGAACTCATATCTACTCTTTCACTGGTCAGTGTTTCACTGAGAAACTCTATCCATACTTCAGTCCTGGTTTAAATGAAGGTGGTAAAAACTCAGCACCACTGATCATCTCTCCTGTATGTGAGACTGAATAATTTTTTTTTCTTATATAAAATGAATACAAATTTTAAAAAATTATAATCTTATGCATATTTACTTATAAATATTTAGTAATATAGATACTACATTTACATACATCAAATAGATACTACATTTATTTAATTATTAAGATAAAGACATATTTATTATTACTTAAGTAATATTTTCTGTCAAATGTTGGCTCATTTTCATAGATTCATATGCCCAACGTTTCATTTTTAAGATGCCAAGGTGAGATGTCTAATAATTTTTTGAAGGGTTTGGCCTAAGTCTGTTTATTTAAATATCCAGTTTGTTATCTGATTTAACAGTTGCATCATGCCAGTACATTTTTTATAGATACAGGCTTTTTTGTTGTTGTTGTTGTTGTTGTTGTTGTTGTCTTTTTCTATTGTTGGCTTCAGTAGAGTTTCAGGAATAACCCCTGGAGGGCGTTCTGTGCCATGTGCTTTGTGTCTGGACTTTTATGTTGACTTTTATGTTGTGACAGTCCTGTTTCTGAGCTCACCTAAATCTAATTCTTTGTAGTCAGTGTATAAATAGTCTTGTCCTGGGTCTAGTCTTTGTCACCTGTCACTGTCCTGTCGTGTCTTAATCTGATCTTATCGTCTTATTGTTCAAGTTGTTCCTCCAGCTTTGTCTCTTTGTTTGTGTGTTGTTGATTTTTTTTTAAAATAACTGTCTTAATGTTTGCAAATGGTCTTAATGGCCTGCATTCTACAATACTTGACAGAAAGCGAGACTGCTAGGTGTAGCAGACAGGTCGCTCCTAAATATTTTTTAGGGGTTAGGGGAACGGCAGGGTGGTCGGACTTTGTGGGCAGCTGCCTTGCCATTCGGAAATAATGTGCAGCATGTGGGAGACAGAGGAGCAAGATGCCGCATAGCACCCCAGAAGTAGAGTGGGAGAGGTGAGCGAGCAGAATAGCCTAGCTTGGCAAGCTCCTAACTTGTGACACGACGTGTCCTTTTAGTCTCCTAATATAACTTTGCTCAGGTGATGTGACTTCCTGGAACAAACATAAATAAAGGACCAGTTGGTTCTGGCACAGCGGGATCCATGGTGTGGAGAAACCCAGACCAAGCACTGACAGTGGGTTGAAAGAGAAGTAGTTTCTGTGTGCCATCCAGCAGCGAGCAGAAAAGATCGCCATATAAATAGATAAACAGTATGTTGTGCTGCATTTCCAGCACCGCATGCCTAGGAGTGTCTGCAGGAGACTTTTACCCTGATTGGTTTTTTAGTCCTGTTAGCACTGGTAACCCTGTTGAAAGGCTCTAAAAGCTCTGGATGCTCTGAGAACTAGGAATGTCTTGCTAGTGCTAAGGACACTGTTTTGATTCAATACAGCCTGGGAAACCCCAAGGTACCTTCAAAAAGTCGTGCACCACCCGATCCAAACCCTGCACCACTTGAGCCACACCCTCTGTCATCTAAGCCATGCCCTGCACTAGCCTATCCATGACCTATACCACCTGAGCCATTTGAGTTTGTGTTTTTTTGTAATAACTGTCGTGAAAATATGCCTTGCCCACATAACACAATACGTGACACAAAGAAAATGTGTCACTAAACAGAGTTGAACACTATGTACAGGTGGCATGGTGGTTTTATTGTTAGCACTTTCGTCTCACACCTCCAAGAGTTCTTTTGTAAAGTGTGCATGTTCTCCCTGTGTTTTGCAGGGGGTTTTTTTTCCCACAGTCCAAAGATTAGGCTATAAATTTAAATTGCCTGTAGTCTGTGATATAATGTGTGACATAGATAATGAATGCAGTTATAATTATATAATATATCTACTAAAAGCACCCAAGTAATATTACTAAATGTGTTTTGAGAAAACTTTAAATAATTAGTAGGATAAGTGATGTGGGTTTTTTGTTGTTGGTGTTGTTGTTGTTGTCATTGTACATTTTGAGTGTTTTTTTTTTTTTGTCTTTTTATTTAATCCCATTAAGTAGATTTTGCTTAATATTATATGCTGTTGAAATGTGCCTAAAATTATTTCGATAATAATGTTGCCTATATTTAAGTATATACCACATCTTACTTGTAACAGTGTGCTTTTACGTAGGTTTCCCTTACAGAGTGCTTAATTTTTCTATTTTATGATTGCATATTTTTTCCATATTTTATTATCACTCATTTTAGCCTTAAAGTTTTAAATAGTTCACATACAGAAAAAGAGAACAGTACTAGCAGTAACTAGTAAAGTAATATTAAGTTACTTTAGCTCAGTAATCTCAGAATGAGAAAGTGAATTAGCACATCATGCAATTGTACTGATGCCTCTGGAATTATTAATGATTAGGAAATAAAAAACACTACCATCAAGCCATATACACACAACATAATAGTGTCCAAATAAATGAGAACTACTTGAGGCCATTCAGTTTCTGTCTCAATGAAAAAGCTGACGTTAAGATTTGAATATTCTCTACTGCATGATGTGGTTTTATTTTGAGTGCTATAAAACTTTGGATTCTAGTTATTGAAGAGAGTGTGCCGCAGGCCTTGGTATTTTCATCTGGTTCAAGTGCATTCTTTTTAAAGTGAGACTGTATATGAAACAGCTTGTTGAATCATTGGTCTCATTGTTTTGTTTCCCTTTCTTTCATTATTAAAATTAAATATTTTTAGCATTATCATTGTTAATTTGTGTAATATTTTAAACCAAGTAATGAAAGATTGTATCTAACATTTGTCAAGATGGTTTCTGTGGGCAAAAGCTGAGTGTGCAAAATCGTAAAAGACACTTTCGGCTGGTCCCTGCAAGGGGTTGCTACGGCAGATATTTGATCTCCACACAAAAGCTTGATACAGGTTTTGATACACGAATATGAAGTAAAAAAAAAAAAAGTTAGGAATAGTTCATTGGAATGCTTATCCTTGTCATTGCTGCTAAATGAGTTTTGATCTGAAACTGTAGTGTGAATTAGGTTGCCATGTTTTCATGTTGAGATGTACTGTTTCATGTACAGTTTCTCAGTAATTCTCAGAAACACTGAAATCTCACTGAATTTCTCAAAACATCTTCTATAATCTTCACATCATTGTGTCCCTTGTGCACATCATAAAAGCAATTTCACATTCTTTTTGAAGACGAAATGCTAAATTATGTACAACTGTCTTCTGTGTCCTTGAAAATTTAATAACATGTCAAGCATATTTTCTAGACATTTCTATTAGACTTATTTTTTTCTGTAAGGTGAATTTTGACGTCACCAGTGGAGAGGAATGTGTAAAGTCTTTCCTCAAACAATGATTAACCAGTTTTTTTAAATACCTGGATGCCATGGATGCAGTATGTGAGGACGTTTCAGCAGATGCCTGCAGAGGAGGGATAAGTTCCTAATGATTCTTTCAGTGCTGTGCTGTGGAAGAGAACTTGTGGCCTGACTGACAGAAAAATAAGGAGGTGCTGTGATTCCCCATACTGCTCTGCATTTGCAGTTTTGCCTAATACTCACAATAATGCATCGTGACTATCTTATTCATAAACAATGGCAAAAGGACTTATCATTCTGACTGAACTGATGTTCACTGACACAAATACTATACAAATATTGAGAGATAAACTAAGGATTTTGAGCAAGTTACAGGCTTTTGCAGGTAATATATTGTGTTGTGTGTAACCGTTTTGAGAAATCCATTTGCATTTTTTCAAATGTTATGGATGATTTAATAAATGCTAAAAAAAAAAAAAAGTGACTAAAAATGTAGAAGCTCTTTCCTCCTGACATTTAGTTAACATACCCATATGACAAAGAAATTAAATTAAATTTAATCGAAGTCTATTTGAGCAGGGCCCAGTATCTGCTCTGGAACGAAACAAAAATTAGGGCATTTTAATGCACCAATTAACAACATTTTGTGGTTAAAACAACATTAATGTAGTTAAAATTGGAATTATTGCTTCTAACAGCATTAGAGCAGATTAGTGTAATGGCATACATTAAAATACAGGGTAGTCCAGTAGTCTGGATTCATACATATTTCACTTATGTGAAATTTGATAATTCTATTTTTATTTCACACCCAGGAAGATGCTAAATCAAACATATCGACATGTAACACTACTATGTATCGACAATCCCCCCTTTTTTTCCACTGAGGTCGTCTAAAGTCAGTAGTCTATTAGAATCGCGCCAGAACAATCACTGCCCTAAAGGAGGAAATCATCTCTGCATGTACAGTAACACCAGTTCTGATACAGCGTTTACTGTCATTTTTGCCCTGGAATCCAGACTTTTGGGCCTGAAAAAGTTTTTCTCTAATGAAAGTGTTCACTGAAAGAAAAGCGTACATGGTGTGCTGTGTTTTGTCTGAAAAAATGTCAGGTATAAATCTTAACACCTGGACAGTTGAATCAATCATTTGTGCATGCATTAATGAAAAATAAATGAAAATTAAAACAACGTTATATATCAGCGCCGAGGCCAGGAACGCAGGTGGGAATGAGCATGAAATCCATTTCATATTTCAGTACAAACTTCCATTTTTAGGTGGCACATTAGAAATTAAATTCACATTCTCACATTGATGGGAAGAGCTGTAAGATGAACTGTAAGCACGGTTGTTTATTCATCTTCAGTTAAGTGCTTTTGATTACGCTCCCAGGATGAGACACCGGTCCATCGTGGAACAGCTGTACATGAAAATAGAGTAGATGTAAATGTGAAGGTAGAAGAATTAGGATGATGTGCAGTGCTAGTTATGCATTATATTTTAGTTCATTAAGGCACCGTTACAGTTTACTTAGAAAAATCTGTGTCTGTGTTTACATTGGATCAGGATATAAAATGAATGAATGAAATAATTCAACCTGACAATGTCCTGGGGCTTTTATTTTGAACCGTGTAACTGTTCGGCGTTGCTGTATTCACACATCGAAGATGCGACAAACCAAACTGTGACAGATTGACAACACCGATCTGAGGCAAGTGAACCTACGCTGGCAGCTGATTCCAGCCTGGTTAACGCGGGACATCTTTGTTATCCCGGGACACTGAGATGTTCTGCCTGAACCTGTCGGCTCTCGTGGTTTCGCGCGGCTCCATTCAGATGCCTCGCCGTGTTGCTCCAGCGGGTTAGCTAGCCACAGAGCTAAAAGCCTTTGTTCGGACTAGCAGATCGATAATGTTAGCTTTTAGCCAAGGGAGGAATGTGAAACGGAGCTGTGCTGTCCAGTGTGTGTGTGTGTATGTGTGTGTATGTGCGTGTGGCAGCATCGCCATGAGTTCACGCCACTGTATAACTGTCATGGCGCTGCTGTGTTATGGTCAGTAGCTTTAACAACAGGAGATTTAAACTGATTTAGCTCTTAGCAAATAACCGAAGCTTGAGATATTTAACATTTTCTAATTGTTTACAAACATTAAACAAAGCCATGAAACTGTCACTTAAATTACTATTATTATAATATTTTTTTTTACTTTATGAACGCCGTTTGTTTTCTATTCATAGTGTGAGGAATAAACATTAGCTAGCATCGCGCTAGCATACGAAAGACCCCCTTACGATTTTTTCCCCTTAACAACTGAAATTTTGCAAGAATTTTTCCTCGGTTTATGAAGCATTTTCGTCATACGAATGGACGAACCGGCTAAGTTGTACGTACATCCGGGAGCCCTTCAAACCTTGTTTGCGTCAGCGTGAAAAAAAAAAAAAAAGCATTTTTAGCCCAAGTGTGGTGGTTTGACTTCCTGTGAGGACTCTTGATATGGAGTGCTTGGCTTGAAATCAGTTCTTTGTAAGCAGCTACACGGTTTACACACAATTCCTTATTGTTTGTATCATTCATTAAATGGTTGTATTTTTTTTTTCTTCTTTTTTGTATTTTGTGTAATATTTACTGAAGACATAGCATCATGAGTCCCAAGAAACAGAGCAAAAAACATTGCAAGAAAATTAGAAAGACAACGAGGGCTTTCAGTGGAAATTAAGAAAGAAATCAGCTGTCGCCCTATCATCCGGAGATCGCTAGTTCGAATCCCGGGTGGTGCTGTAACCTCTCGCAGCCGGAGGTCTAAAGAGAGCTGATTGGCCGAGCTCTCTCAGAGGGGAGGGATGAGACGTACTTAGTGCTCCCACATTGGTCACGGCTCTGCAGCCAGTCAGGGGCGTCTGTGAGCTCGCGCAACGGAGGGAGCGGATAGCGCTGTCCTCCGAGTGTGTTACACCGCCCCCAACGGTGCGCGAGCGAGCAGTTCGAAAAAGATGCGGTCGGCTGACTTCGGGCTGGTTTACAGAAAACACGTGATAGTCTTCGACCCTCCCGGCTGAGTGGTAGTAGTAGCCTTAATGTGGGAGCCCCCACATTAAGGAATTGGAGGAATTGGACACGACTAAATTAGGGAGAAAATCGGGGGGAAATCCACAAAAAAAAAAAAAAAGCAGCTGGCGCAAGTACGGGCGATCCTGCTAGACAGTAGGGACTGCCAATATCCACCATAAGCACAATCTTAAAGGAAAAGAACAAGATTTTGAGTGCTGATGTAGCGAAAGCTGTAACAGTGCTTTCAAGGCAAAGATCTAAAATATTAGAGGACGTTGAAAAATTATTGTTTGTTTGGATAAACGAGAAAATGATTGCCGGTGACTGTCTTATGGGCAGTGATCTGTAAGTAGGCAAGAATGTTGCATGCAAACTTCTTGTCAAGAAGTCAAGAAGATATTGAATTTTTTAAGTCGATAAGAGGATGGTTTGAAAAGTTTAAAAGAAGATCTGCTATCCAAGGGGTTGTAAGGAACAAAGAAGCATTGTCTCCTGACAGAGAAGCAGCCGAGAATTCGTTAAAGAATTTAAAGAGTTCATCGAAAGCGAGGGATACGTGCCTGAACAAGCTTTTCGTTGTGATGAAACGGGGCTTTTTTGGAAAAGAGTGCCAAAACGCACCTACATCGCCCAGGAAGACATGAAACTGCACGGACATAAACACATTAGAGACAGGCTAACTTTGTTGCTATGTGCAAATGCCAGTGGGCATTTAAAAATCAAGCCATTGCTTGTTTACCATTCTGAATCACCAAGGGTTTTCAAGTGGTACAAAATAATAAAGAGCAAGCTAAACGTAATGTGGATGTCTTATTCCAGTGCTTGGTTAACAAGACTCTTGTTTGTTGAATGGTTTACCAAGGCTGCAGGCCTGGCCATCAAGTGACAAGGCGAACTTTAAATTCTGCCTGGAGGAAATTGTGGACAGAATGTGTTCCCGTGGGAGACTCCAATTGGCTTGAACCAGAACCAAGCATAACAGTAGGAGGAGATTGTGAACCTTGGAAACAGGATGAGGGTGATGTGGAGGAGCTGGTAGAAGAGCACAGCAAGGAGTTGACAACAGAGAAACTTGAGGCCATCCTTGAGGAGCAACAGCTGACAAGTCGAAGACATCTCCGTAGGGGAGGAGGTGAAAGAAAAGGAATTGTCTTCTTCAGAAATTAAGGAAACATGCACAACTTGGGAGAATTTGCATAGCGTAAGTGAGAGATATAATCTAGGGCTTAGCTAGTCGTGCAAATGAGATGTAGCATCATGAGTCATTGGTCATTTATAGAAAAGTGTTAAGATGCCATGAAAAACAGTAAACCAGATATGTTCATTGTGCGACTTCCCAGCAGGTCCTACATCCAGCTCCTAGTGGTCTTGCAAAGCGCCCCAGCACGGAGAGAATCCCTGAATGGAAGGGGGCTCCCTTTCCAAACAGTAACCCATTTGCTCCTCCCCCACCCCCTCATCGTCATCCATATGCCAAGACTAATCATAAATTACAGAAAAGAGAAGTTTAATTCCTTTTTTTCGTATATTTTTTATTTTATTATTTCATATTTTAGTTACTTTACATTTGCTGTGAAAGTTTTGATTGTTTTTGTATGCAAAAATATGATTATAGTGTTGGAAATTGGTAATATTGGTACTATTTTTGGGTGGCTGGATGGATTTTCTACTTTTATGTTATTTCCTCTGGGAAAATGCATTTCGCAGTAGAATCTTTCGCCGTTAGAACTGTCCTCCGGAACAAATAAAATTTGTTTGCTGAATGTTCACTGCATTACCTAGTGACTCTCGTTACTAGTTCATATAAATACAAATCCAGGAAAATGCTAACAAAACTATGAGAATTTCTCAACTAGATTCTTAATTTTGCTTAGTGGCCAACTTTTAGTGTCAGAAAACGAATCTCTATATTAATATTTATGTAATGCGTATGATAATTATAACTTGTTTCTGCTTATTGCTTTGTTGTTATGATGGTGACTTTGTTGTAACTTGGGTCCTCAATGTTGTTTTGGCTCCTTTAGCACGTCGCCATGCAGCAGTGTGAACCCCCGCAGCAGCAGCAGCACGAGGAAAAACAGAAGTTGAAGGCTCGAACAAGCGCGGATTCGGGGGACAGCGAGGCGAGTGATGCTTATGAATGTCGGATCTGCGGCCACAAAACAGCGGATGTCTTTTCTCTCAGTCAGCATCTGCGCTCTGTTCATCCGGTTACTGCTCTGCCCGGCCCGAGCTCAGCTAAAGATGAGGAGAGTAAAGGAGCGCGAGACCAAACCTCAGAGGGACAGAAGAGCCCACCTGCAGGAAATGTAAGCTAGTGCATACGTAGTATTTGTGCATTAAAAGTATTGTTTATGTTTCTTTGGTTTGGAGAAATTCACTTCGAGGTATGCTGTTATAGAACTGTAATCAAGGCTGGTGTGATGTGTAGTTGTCAAAAGTCTCAGTTTGACTTGAACACACACATCATAATATAAGATGTCACCAGTAGGTTAAGTTGTAGAGCAGACACCTCAACCCCAGCGATCCAATCACTACATAAGAACGAGGGGTGTTCGTCAAACTGACAGTTTTGATTGTGCTGAATAACAGAACATTTCCTTTTGCTCTACATACATCAGTTACACTCATGCACTTATCCTAGGATTTCACGCAATGGCAATAGCTCCCAGCCTGTAAAGTTCCTGTAATGGTCAAGTGGTTTTGGTGGGCAGTATGAGGTCATGTGTTGTCCTGCAAAAAAACAGAATGCATTTGGTGATCAAACCAGGTCATTTTTCACTGAGAGCAGTCCACTCACTAAATGTTCACAGGAATGACTGCACTGAGCCCTAAGCCACCTTGGTCGGGATCATCATTCAGACCTTCTTTAAAATGTTTTTCACCATTCAGCTATTTTACTGTGGCTTAAAGTCTTCTGTAAACGCCCTCAGTAGCTGGGGTTGGTTCTTAGTGTCACCGAGAGCACCGATGCTGGTCGCAGGTCCACCAGGGATCTTTTGTCTCAAAATTAATAAGAAAAGGATGATGAAGCAATATTCCAGAGAGACCGGAAAGCGCAAAGTTCTCTCAGCTCGTCCTGAAGACGTTGCTGTTGTGAAACTGTTACTAATTTATGATATTTGTGGCTACTCTCGTAAATGTTGAATAAATGTCTCCTAAAAGAAAACTTGCCTATATCAATGGTTTACTGTGTTAAATAATAGAGCTATTTTTAGATGTATTTATTAATACATTTAGTTTTATATGAAACATCTTGGTTATTTATCAGTACACACAGTCTTCATTTTCTTTCCTCTATTTGATAGCGGTTCCCCTTAAGGCATCCTTCTCAGTGACTATAACTATAATGATTAAAAATCTTACTGACATTTTTTAAAATAGGATAGGTTTCCATTTTAGGCTGTATCATCTGAAGTTTTTTTTGTTTAGGTTTTTTTTTTACTGTTTTATGTGTTATTTTTTTGTGCCATTGTCATCTGTAGTTTGTTCAAGGACTTGCCTGGATTTCTATAGGACTGCTTTGTTGCAATGTCTGTAGTAAACAGTGGTGTTTCCCCACACATGGGTGGGCTGTCCACGTAAATTCGCCCACCATATAATTAGTTAAAATGAAATAAAATTCAGTTCATCGTATTTCCTAGGTTATGCTGAAAAAAGTATGTAATTGCTTATTTCTGACTCTTATATATTTTTATTGAAACATTTATGCAGTAAATGGCTAAAAATGCTTTGGTTTTTAAGTATTGTATCAAACAGTGCCCTCTTTGTTCACCAAAATGTGTCCTTACTTTTTTTTTTTTTTTTACTCAATTTTACTCTTCACATATGGTTAGATGGAGGGGAGGGTTTGTAGCCTGGATCTCTGAAATGTAAAATTTAAAGAAATATCAAATAAATCTAAATATTGTGTTAAAGGTATAGTTTAATGCACTTTTATTCTGTCAGGTAATGCTGTCCTTCTCTTTTACACCGCAAGTATATTTCACACACAGTGAACAGTGTCATATAAATAAGTAAAAATTTAATTTAACATATTTTTAATTTTCATATTTTTAATCTGGGCGTTAAGACGGTTCCCGTGGTGTGTTTGCATTCAGCATTTGGACGAGAGGAAAATAAAAGCTAACTTCATTGCTGTATGCAAAAGTTTTATGTAATTCATATTCACATTATTTTCCTTTTCTTCCTACAGTCTGAATTTTCTGAGGGGTCTATGTCTTCCTCACCCATGGACTCAGAAGAGACCAGCATAAGTACAAGCAATGCAGAGAACCAGGTACCAGCAGCAGAGCAAAAAGAGACTATAAAAAAAACACCTGCTGCTAAAGACAGCCAAAGCACTTCTCCTGCCTCCATTTTGCCTCAGAGAAAATCCTCATCCTCTCCGGAGTTTATAAAAGGAAGCCAAAGCGAGGACACAGCCTCTTCGGGCACGTCCGGCCTCAACCAGACGCACTTTGTGTGTCTTCCTCTGGTGTCCGAGGGACTGAAGCTGGTTTGGGTGCGCTCTGAGCAGACTACTGAGCTAGATGCAGTTTCAGAGCTGGTAGAAGCGTTTAATGCCTTCCCCTACCCCACAGAGCAGGAGGCCAGCGCTCTGGCACGCCACTGCTCCCTGTCACCCGAACGTGTCAAAGTGTGGTTTATGATGCAGCGCGTGCGCTATGGAATCAGCTGGGCAGACGACGACATCCAGCAGACGCGGCTCAAGCTACGGCATCTGCAAAGAATGTCGCTCGGAGAGGAGGGTGAGGAAGAGGAAGAAGAGGATTATATAGTACCTGAAGAAAGGACACCTGAGAGTTTTCATCAGGGCGGGAAACAAGCGCCTGTGATGGACATCTATACGGGTTATGCACACTACATACCACAACCAGTTTTCTCCCAGGAAGAAGTCAACGACTACAACAGCAGGCAAAACAGCATCATTCCTCAGTACAGCAACGGTTTAGAGCCGATTGTTCAGGAGCAAACTGTAAACCATATCGTGGCCGATTTTCAAAACGCATCTGTGGACAAAGAGCACACTCAGTTGCCCAGAGATGTGAATCATTTACCTCCTCACGAGCCCAAGACTGAGAGCTCCAGCACTTATCGATCACTGTCGAAATCAGCTGTGGTTTGTGGGCCTCCCATCATCCAGCAGAGGAAGAAGTCCAAAGCCCAGTTGATGGCACTTCGGCGTAGTTTTGTCCAAAAAAACTGGCCATCTGAGGCTGAAGTGCAGCGGCTGCAGCGCGTCACCGGGCTCGGACGGCACGAGATCCGGAAGTGGTTCGCTGACAGTCGCTACCAGCTTCGCAGGAGTGGTCGGTCCTGGCTGGCTGAACTGGCCAAGCCAAGTCAATCACCAGAGCCGTCGGGCCAACAGCAGCAAAACAGCGATGATTTTCAGGAAGATGGAGAGACCTCAGGGGCGGGGCTTGACTTTGAGCTTGATATTGACATGGAGGATCAGCAGGGACCTGTAGAAGATGGAGTGGGTGAGTCTGACTCGAGGAAAGACGAACAAAGTGAAGACCTGTCACAAAAAGACGACCAAGCTTCCGTTAAACAGGAGCGCCGGGAGTCCTCTATCATCCCTTCTCCGTCTCCTGCATCCTCTTCTCCGTCTCCATCTCTCCTCCAAGGCTGGAACCCCAGCCTGGGTCCCGAGCCCAACCTCCGGAAGAAAACATGGGAACAGTTGAACATGCTGAGGCAGAGTTTCCTGCAGTGTCAGTGGCCCACCAGCGAAGACTACACACTCTTGCAGCAGAAGACGGGCTTGACGCGGACTGAGATTGTTCAGTGGTATGGGGACACGCGCTACCACATTAAACACTCCAACCTGCGCTGGATTCACCCCGACGACAGGGAGCGTGTCCGCGCAGGTGTCATGAAGCAACAGAAGAGGGCAGGGAAGGGTCCCAGAAGCAGGAGATGGACAGAGGGAACAGATTCAAGCTTCAGGTTTAGGGAACCTCAACCAAGTAACGGGAAAGGAGGAAGTGAAACGAAGTCATGGGAGGGATTATACAAGACGGCTTCCTCAGTACTACCAGGGGGTGAACTTTGACCCTGGGGTATTTTTAGATTAAATGTTAAAGAGTATTTAGAATAGCAGGAAAGTAGAGGCTGGACTCTACATTGCTGCCAAATGCTGTATTTCATGAAGAAGTTTTTGTTTTGTTTGTTTTTTTTATTTTTCTTGTCTCTGTCTCATATGTTCTCATGTCCAGTATTTCACACCACTAACGGATTGTCGCATTGATATAATCCAGTGCCTCGTCAGGACCTTTAATACACAACATATATTAGTTTTGTCTATCTGTGCAGTTTCATTTAAGCTGAAATTATTTATGAGAACACTAAGGACGATGTTCAGAGCGGCTAGCAGAACACAAGCACTGGTTGAAACTGCTGTTTTCATGTGTAGCATTTCAGTGTTCAACAGGATAGGAGCGTGAGTAGAAATTAGTTTTCAGGTCTTTTTTAATGCATATTTTCAGATGTTTATTTAAAAACAAAAAACAAAAAAAAAAAACAAGAATAACTGACTTTTAGTGTACTAACATGGTTCAGATCTTCCAGACCATGAATCCTTTAAAAGTGTTGCTTTTTGAAAGAAGAGGCAGTGTGAAAATCATTTGAAACGGTTTTAAGATCATTCTTTTACATCCTTTTCTTGTATGTTAATTATTGCGCATTTCAGTTATAATTTATTTAGACCCAGGACCATAATCCAACAGACAAAAAGCTTGAATGATGCATTTGATATTCTATGCATTTAATTATTATTTAGTTGACTAGAAAATTTCCTTTACTGCTTTTGAAGATTTTTGTACCTATTTCTAGAAAATGTTTTCCCTTGGTTACAATGACATTTTAACTCAATAAAGTGGACTTCAGGATTTTTTTTCTTTAGTATATTTGATCTAGACTGATTTACAAAAGGACTGTTTGAAATGGGCGAAAGTTGCATAGTGTGATTGCTCTATAGTGCCATCACAATATACTAATGAAGCTGTGATGTGGAAGAGTTACAATGTCGCTGACTGAAAAATATTTTTATTAACCCGAAACAATAATAAAAACCTAGTTTGTTAGAGAACTCATTTACATATTGCAGGCTTCTTTAATATCAGTGTTGCACATGCCATTACTATATTATACATCACATTATATTATATTGTATAATATATCGTATATATAATTAAATAGTTTAAATTAGTTGTATTTACAGACACATTGACACTCTGATTTAATAGACTGCCTCCTCTTCACTTTCTACTGTATTGTCATGGCTGAATTGCCGGACAATGAAGAATGCTGTAAGAATTGTTGGTTGCATTTTACAAAGCAAGAGTGCCATTTTTTTTTTCACTAAGCCTCACATAGCAGGTCAGTTCCAGTACTCTGTCTGAATCTCACGAGCACCATGAGCTTCCAGATAGTCCGCTCCTTGTATGATTCGCCGAATCACAGTGGCGGACGTGAGTAACATGTGACCCGCTGCCTGGAGTATGGTGGAGATCATCCTCAGGGCCTCTCTGGTGTCAGAAAATCAAGAAAGAACACGAGATGTTTGTTCAATAAACAGACATATTCAGAGTCAATTGTAGCTGTTTGAATTGTGTATGAAGGCATAGAACTACTGCTTTCTTTTATTCCCATGTTAGATGTATTTTTGAAGCTTGTTTAATTCTGGATATAAAACTACTCAGTGTAAAAAACACAGCAACCGTTTTTCTATAATTAGCCATCGTGTTGTTGCCAAATCAACGTTTGCATCATTTAACTGCCTTCTAACCGCAGCTGCCAGATTTCAGGAAAAGCACACGCTCACACATTTTACAGATTCAGGGTTGCCTTCTGTCTCTCTCACCTGAGTACCTTTTTTGGCCCCAGGCACTGGAAATCTGCGCTGACCGAGTACAGACCCTGGAATGTTGCCTTCACATTTAAAGAGCCGAAAATGTCCTTAGGGTTCAGACGATAAAGATCAAAGGTCACTCTGGCGATGTCACGACCAGTGCGAGGTTTGTTGTCAGCCGGTTTGATGCTGCTGCCTCTCTGGGCTAGCTGCCAAGAAATAAGCATCATCACATACAGGAGATTTTAAATCCACACAAACTTAAGTTGTCTACAAATACGCTGAAACGGTCAGACGTAACACAGAGAAATGAAATTTATACGGACTGATAAGTGATTGATCAGATATTGATAATCAGACGTTCATATCAGCACGTGATATGATACACACACAAACATACAGGATGAGGTCTCCAGGTCTGTCCTGGCTCCAAGACCATGAGCACCGTGTTGTCTGGTAAGGTCATGAGGAACTCGTCCGAGTCCACTTCAGTGCCATCTTCCTCACACACCAGAGACAGCAGGATAGAAATGAGCAAAGTGTGGGCAGCCTAGTACACACACACACAATGATTTTCAATATTAAGGGAAAAAAGGTTAAATACAGTACAGTTCCAATCAAAGGTTTGGACACCACTAATTGAATGGTCTTTCCTATTTTTTTATGTCTTTCTACACTGTAAAATAATGCTGAAGGCGTCCAAAATATTCATCTCCTTTGAACAGTTGATATTGAGACATGTCTGCTACGTATGCTCTGTAAAGCCTCTAATCTGAGGTACTGTTTGTTAATTGGTGATTTTTAAGGCTGGTGACTCTAAATGAGCTTCTCCTCTGCAGCAGAGGTGAGTTTTGGTCTTGCTTTCCTGGGATGCTCTTCATGAGAGACAGTTTCATCATATGGTGCTTGATGGGTTTTGCAAATGCACTTGGCAATACTGTTGCAAGAACGATTCCAGAACATCTGACCTTCACATCTTAAAATAACAACTGACTGTGGTTTTTGTTGTTGCTACTCGATTACATAATTCCGTGTTATTTCATAGTTTTGAAAAAAAAAATCCAATATTGTTCTAGAATGTAGAAAATAAAAAATCCCAAACAAAAAACACTGAATTAGAAGGTGTGTCCAAATCTTGTACTGTATGGCAAGACTGGTACTGTATGGCATTTAAGCGTTCTTCACTTTGTCTGAAGGAATATCATATACATTGAAAATAAATAAATAAATAAATCATCTATAATAAACACAGTTCCAAGGAGATCCCCCAAAACCCTCTTTTTTGTACAGCTATATTTAATTTCATTGTAGTTAAATTATTTAAATCCGATCCGGTGTCCAACATAGTATAGTAATTTTTCTGCTCAGCTGAATAAACTAATCAGTTAATTTCCTGGTTCAGTGGGTGTGTTTAGGTGTCTGATGAATTACTGATGAAAAACGGTGCTGAACACTGGCCGTCCATGACTGGATTCCCTGGGTTCTAGCTTGAGGAACTACTCTACCCTTTCCACTATGAGACCTGATGTATCCCTTCAAAAATAAAGAAAGAAAAAAAAGAAAGAAAGAAAAATCTATCAGCTTCTCTTTCTCTTGACTCACCTTCTCTTTCAGCTCCTCTAAGCTCGACGCGGTGAGCCCCTTCCTGATCTCTCTGTTCGACGAGCAAACTCTAAAAGGTCTCTGAGGTGCAGACCACACACGCCGAGACACCGACCTAACACACCGGCAAAGATGTGATCAGAATGAGACAGAAAATGATAAATGGTTTATATGATAATTAACCTAGCATATTTTGACTAATAGCTTTAAAATGTAAGACAAACTCTCTCCAGACACACTGTACTATGTGACAATAATGTGTGTGTACTGTATACTGTACAGTTGTGTAGCCGAAACCTAATTCACATACAATGCTATAAATCTGTATCATGGCTTTTAAGATGATGCTATTGTACATCAGATAAACTTTAAAAAAAATGATCAGTAGTATAAGTAGTAAAAAGGGACGGCAGAGTTTACAGAAAGTGAGGTTTCTAATAGAAACTTGATCTAAATAACATGTATATACAGTATGTAAACACTACTTTAACTGAAGCTAGTCACAGACATGAGCGCACTTACTTAATCAGCGAGGATGTGGTTTCCATTTTGAAGAGTTCAGTTCTCCAATCGTATTTTTCCTTTATATATTTATACACACAGAAAATGTAGTTCTTAGATTAAACGTGCTGGTGTGTGATAGAGCTAGCTGACCTGCCCCGAGGACGGCTCTGTCTCTGTGGACTTCGTCCTGACCTGAATGATTCATATCGCAGTGTAATTGGACAAAGTCCTGTCCCTGATAACGTGCTCAGAGTGGATGTTTCAGAAACATAAACAAGACGATATAAATACAGTATCTAAGAAAAGGATGTTTGTTTGTTTGTTTGTTTGTTTGTTTAATAGTTCAAGACTCTTTTAATTACAAACTGAATAGGTTGGAAAGAAAGTTAGAATAATGTTTTTTATTATTTATTCTTACATCTCTGTTAAAGACTGATTAATACTCCATGTGTACAGGGTTATATGTACACTAACCAGTTCATGAACATGCATCATAGCAGCTTTATGGCAGAGTGTGGATGCTCTTGAAACATAACATAGCAGGGAAATTTACGCTTTAAGTAAACTGCTTTACAGTGGCATAGTGGTTAGCATTGTGGCCTCGCACCTCTAAGGTCGTAGGTTTGAGTCATGCCTCTGTGTGCTTGGAGTTTGTATGTTCACCCTATGCTTCATGGGTTTCCTCCATGTACTCTGGTTCTCTCCGACAGTCCAAAAACATGACCTAGGCGGATTGTGCCCCGCAAGTCCCAAAAACTTCTTGTAGGCTTCCCACAACCATGAAAATAAGAACTATAAACTGGGAATGCTATTAAACAGCACAGACTTAAAACAAATACCTACCGAAAGCCTAGGACATGAACAAACTCATCAGGAACAAACACACACTATGTGCATGTGATGAGTCATGTGACTCACAGTGGGCGAGACCAGCGACTCTGTAGGTGTGACAAGGCAGCGCTATCTGCTGTGCCACTGAGTCACTCTTTAGAAAAATTATTTAAATTCAATTGACTGATTGACCAAAGGAAAGCAGCCTTAGGATCGCTACTGTTAATAATTTGTTGTAAACTAATTGGTTCTTTGAGGAAACATTGAGAGAGGCGACTTGCATAGATCATATTTAGGTGTAGATCACATCATGTTAGGAACGCTCATTGATGTGAGGTTTGTAGTTTACTAAGGTTATTTGTGGAATCTGTCTGTATATTTGTAAATGACTGACTTATTTGTGGATCTTGTTTGTTGCTTGTGAAACGTACTTTATTTATTTGTAAATCATGCAACAGTGGTGAAACAGTAATGTAGTGGTGAGTAATGTGGCCTCGCTCCTCCTGGGTTGGGGGTTCGATTCCAGCATTGGGTCTGTGTGTCTGGAGTTTGCATTTTTTTCCCAATGTTTTGGTGAGTTTCCTCGGGGTGGTTCAGTTTCCTCCCACAATGCCAAGACATGCAGGTTAGGTTAATTGTGTGGGTGTGTCCTACACTCCACCTTGTGCCCAAAGTTTCCAGGGATAGTTACAACTTTCTGACTTTCCTGAAATAACCCTCCCATTTTATCCATGCTTGGGACTGGCACTGCATCCAGTGGCTTGGGTTTGGGCATTGTGTGGGAATTGAACCCGGACCTACAACTAATCCACCCGTGATAGAAGTTACAATGTCTACAGTATTAAAGTTATGCAACAAAAATACACATTTCTGTTAAATAATATCAAATAAATATTAGAATTTTCTTTATCATATAGTTTATGACAAATTATACAGCAATCATTCATATATCAATTTAAAGCATTGTCCCTTTCGCCACTTGGTCTTTAAGTGGTCACTTCCGAGGGGAAGTCGGCAAGGGAAACTTAAAAACCGAATTGAAACGAAGCACGGAATCGTTTTAAATAGTGTCTGGCTCAGTGTTTAATACACACAGTGATTAGTTTATTTATAAAACACACAATCCAAATGTAGGCAATAAGTTGAACTCCTCAAAAATAGTGCACTACAGCATTACAATTGGCTGCACATTTTAAACGCGACCGGACGCGTGACGTTTTAACCGGAAACAGTTCATTTTGTTGCGGCGCGAAAAAGGAGCCGAAGAGGTCTGCAGAGGAAACCCGGTGTTTACAGTCAGCTTGGCCTGCATTAAATTAATAAAATAATGTGTAGCAGTTATTTATGATCGATAAATGTTAGAGATTAGTGTGATACTTTGACGTTAGTTAAAATCGACTTTATTTGAGCAGATCGATAAATATTTTGAAGCTGCCAGATATTTGACAGCCGCGAGATGAGGTCAGGAACAACACGCAACAGGAACAACAACAGTAGCAACAACAACAACGGCGGCGGCAGCAGCAACGGTTTGTTTTTCTTTTAAATGTGTTGATATTTTAAAATAGATTATTTAACCCATATGTTGTATACTTATCGGTTATCTGTTGTAAATATACACTGCTACCCCTGTTCATGAAACAGGACCTCAGCTGCTAAATAGATGAGGTTGCCATGTCAGTTAAAAACACGCTTAGATGTCATTATAATAATGTCACTCTAAATCAGAATCAGAAGGAGCTTTATTGACAAGTACGTTTGCACATGCAAGGGATTTGTTTTGTGACAGAAGCTTCCAGAGATGATGACACCCACAACATGAAACAAAAACAAACAAACAAACAAACAAACAAATTACAACTAACAAGAAATGGAATAAGATGTGGGGTATTATTACATAAATATTAGTGGTATTGCAGCTATTGCACATATTAATATATAAAAAATATGAATAAAATACATTTATTATAATAAAATATTATAAAAAGTAAAAAACAGTGTGTTTTTCATATAGTTTTTAATTATTGCTGACATTTTCCTCATTGATCTATTTTTATCAGCTTATTTAAAAAATAAAAAAATTAAAAAATAAAGTAAAAGCAGCCACACTTTTCTAAAACCTGGCTCAGTTCTTAATCTCCAAGCATCAGATGAGATTTTTCCTATCAGATCTCTCTAATGCTCTCTTCCACTCAGATGACTCTTTGCCAATCGCTTCCCTGCGGCTCTTGGCTCCCCCTCTGAGGCTGGTCTCGGCGGCCATGTGGAAGGTGATGCAGCAGCGGGATGCCATGCACTACGGAATGCTGGAGGAGTTTGTGACTTCTGTCTCAGAGACTGTTCCTGGATTGTTGAGTTACAGACATCAGGCCAAGCTGAGCGTGGGTCTGCGGGCACGGGTGAGTTTAAAGATAAGAATTTGAAAGCTTTGATTATGCTAGCAGCTCATCAAGAGTAATTGACAGTGGTATTAATAAATTAAATACTTTATTTTTATCTTAAAAATAACAACAACAATAATAATAATATTAATAATAATAATAATACTTTATCTATTTAAAAACAGACAAACACAAAACACTCTGTTGCACTCTTCAATCGATTAAAATTTAATTTTGTTCAGAAAGAGGGAAAAATTAAAGAACAAAATTAATTAGTGATATTTAATGCTGTTGTGATTATTTATGTATTTATTCAGAAGAAAAAAAAACATATAATGCATAACATATGGAAACAAAAGAAATCATCATAACTATCATAATTATTCCCTAAACATGTTTTGGAAAAATATGCAGATTTGTCAGAAAAATAGTTTTCAAATATAAAGTGTCAATAAAATAGAAGTCAGTACTTGTATAGTTTTGTGTTTCAACATTTCCAGATAAAAAAAAAAAATAATAATAATAAAAACATTAAAGACACTAGGACCATTTGTTCAAGAATTTGATCAAATTAGTTTTTTAATTCATATTTTTTTCTTTTCTTATATGTATTTATTTATTTATTTATTTATTTATTTATTTATATATATATATTTTTAAGACATGTAGTTTTTAATGTTTGTGTATGAGATGGAAAAACAGTTACAGTTAACCTGTCCGGGAGCATGATGATAGAACATGGCTGTCCTGTAAAGCTATTCTGATGGTGAATAATCCGAATTTTGGAAAATCCTCAACAAAACAGAGTTCACAGTCCGAAACAGCTTTGAAGCAATGTTGTGTCCGTTCAAGCGTGCAGTAAACACCATGTAGCCTTGTTGTCTTCCCCGGAGTTCCCTTTAAACAAGGCCAGCTGACCCCGCTCGTTACAGGAATTTACCCTCGTGAAAAGGAGTAGTCTTGCCAGAGCTTATGCAGAACCAAAACACCAAACATGTGTGGTCCGTTTTTTTTAACGCTTTACATTGTATACAGCATTTGTGTCAAAGGTGTGTAATACTCTCATTGTTTAGACTTAAGTTGGGGATTTACTGTATATCTCGATTTGAGATATTAATAAAATCATGATGCTTACAGAACCACAATACAAATCACATTAAGACAGAGGTAGCTTGATAATATCGTATCAGCTGGTCCCTGGTGATTCCTGTCTCTATTATTAGGGCCCAAGCACTATATTTTGCTGCACAGCTCATACACACTTGCACGTATGCACACAAAACCTGGTACACATTTAGAGCTGATTGAGTTAAACAGTTGTCGCACTACATGTCCTGGGCTCAACTCAACAGGAAGTCAGTTATTTTGGGTCGTTTGCCAAAACGCACCCGATGAATTTAGATGTACTCCTCCTAAGGAATTTATACGATCGCCAACAAATCGGGTCGATGTGCTCTAAACACACGGAGGATGCAAAATTATAGACGGATTTTTGATATCCAAAACAGGACAGCTGTGATGATGCCTTAAACTTGCGCTGAAAAGTTATTAATAACTCTCTGTGTGGCATTATATTGAGTAACATTATATTCAGTGACACGTTCAGTGACATCATAGTCTGATGCTTTTTTTTTTCCAGCATCAGAAGCCTATTCTATACACATCACAAATGTTAACACACACACACACACACACACACACACACACACGCTCATACACACATACACAGACAGTCTCGCATATAGCTCTCTCTCACACACAGACACACACACACGCCTGCATGCATAAACACACTCATAAAACACACACATACTGTACACTCGCATCTCTCATTCTCACAGATGAACACAGACACACACATACTGTAGACATACGCCAGCTTTTTGAATGTCCTAACAGAAAATTTCACACACACATCACACGCATGCGCGCGCGCGCACACACACGCACACCTCTCACTCTCACACATGCGCGCACACAGTTGACATGACAAATGTTTACGGCCCAGGCTGACATCAGGCCTGTTATGTCGTATTGCGTGAAGTGTGCAAGTTGTTCTGTCCACCGGCGGCAATGCCTTTTTGTAGGTCAAAAATAACACTCAAAAAACAAACAGGTTGTGTGGTGCGTCCAGGTGGCGATGGCGCAGGGTGCTCGGGCTCGTTCATTTTTGCTTGCAACTATATTTTAAAATTTTGTTATTTATAATTTTCTTTGGTGTTGTTAGGTCGATACTGATCCTAGTTCATAGTATTTGCAAAGAATACAAAAAAAAATCTGAGTCTAATCACAAGCATTACTTTTATACTTAATCTTGCTGTGTTTTTGTGGATTTCACTACTATGTGTGTGATGTGTGTTCTTTGTAGCTGATCCTGGAGCAGCTCCATCTTGCCCAGTCTCCTGAGCTCATTCTCCCCCAGCTAGAGAAACTACGTGCACCTGCCTTATCCAACAGTAAAGTGAGTGGCCTTTAACCTTTCTTTCGGTCTTTTACACTTACACCATTACACTGCATATTAGTTTGAGAAGCACTGCATTCCACAACAATACCATTTTATACTAACACCATAAAGCTACTACTGAGGTGTCCATGAACAAAGGAAAACAGGTAAGATTTATATGAGAATATAAAAAGAAACCAGCTTGAACAAACTGATGGTATATGACAGCATCGTTTCTTCTTTGCCTTTTGCAGAGAAATAGAGCTGACCAGAAAGTAGAGATGGCTGTGAATAACTTCCACACACTTGTGCAGACGCTGCTCAAGAACCCAGCGGAGAGAGAGCAGTTCTTCAAGGTGAGACTCTCTGGAGAAAACGTTCAATATGGAGTGAGGGAGTAAAATTAGCACTTGAACATTTACAATCTGGCCTTTTCTTTTACATGTATTTTTTTTAATCCGTGTTCGTACTTCAGGAAGAGTTTAACTCTCAGTATGGGCCGCATTATGACTTCGCTCTGGAGAAGCTGCTGTGGGAGTTTCTGACCAGACTGGACCAGCTGCTTCCTGTCCCTGATCTGGCTCAGGTTAGTCCTTCTGTCCTCCCTTGTCAGAAGAGAGTTCAAGTCAAACCGGGACTTGTGATGAGAGTCTTAGCCGCAGTAAAACACTGAATAGTGCAAACGTTTTAAAGAAGGCCGTACGACCGTAAATGAAAAAAATGAAAGGAAAAAAAAATTGACCGATAACTTTCGCCAACTTTCAAAATCTGTCTGTGGGAGCTGTCCACACAATCATTCACAAAAACCACTTGCACAATACAGGAACTCAGCTGGGAGTTATTGCCCCATCCTCCATACTGTCTTGATCTCTCTTTAAATATTTCCATGTTTGAGGCATTAAAGGAGTTCCTGGGAGGTCAGTATTTTACGCATGAAGCAGCGAGTCTCATTATGGCACCGGGGTATTGATAAAACTTTCTACCTTGTTGGTAACCAAGCACTAATGAAACGCTGGGATAAGTGCATAGGGTACCAGGGGACGATATAGAGAAATGTATCGATATTAAAGAGTTTTAATTTACTCTGCACCATCAATAGTCCCAGTTTGATTTGTACACGACGTCATACTTACATAGTGATTAGATACCTTTGGAGTTGAGAGGTGTGCACTTTATAACCTAACCTACAGTTGATGTCTTGCCTGTTTCAGACTGTATCGTGGCTCACTGCAGCACCGGCTGTCCTAGAGGAGTGTGCACGCTCTGCGTCTCAGCCGCAACTCCTCAGGACTCTATTGCAGCACGAGAAATGCCTCGGACACATGAACTCTGCAGGTAAGTCCGGTGACGACATATCAGAGAGTCACGACAATATTTAAAAGACTGATCTATATACTACGTTTTGTAATGGTTCCTGCTTCCACCTCTTTTTCTCCTTTTGCCTCTACATTTCTCTTTTTCCTAAAACACCCTCTTTCCAGCATCTGTTCTGTCCTCTACTGGAGATGCTATCCTTTCCTCGCTTTCCCTCCCTCTCTCAGGCAAAGTGCGAGACAGCAACCAATCAGGATCCAGTCCCTCATCGAACATTATCCCAAGCCCCGCCAAATTGGCACAAAAATCTAATAGTAGGCAGGCAAGAGGCACCGTGTCCGTCATCACACCAGTTATCGGCTCAATATCAACCGCAGACGTCCCACTTCAAGCTTCAACCCGGCAGAATGTAACATCCATTTCAGAAAAAGACAGTGAGGAAGAAGACACAGAGGCTTCTAATTACATAAGGGCCAAACTGAGGTCCTGTCAGAAGAGTGGGATTTTAGAGAAAGATCCGGATGAGGAGCACTGTGTTGGGAAGGTGCTGGTCACAGTGATCAGTCAAACCCCTACACCCACCAGCAGTGAGGTCGAAGAGGAGGATGAACCTCAAATCAGACCAGCAAGAAGAAGTAGCGAGAGGATTGGTGGAAAAGATAAACGAGAGCTGGGAAGTGGTGATAAAATGCCAGATTTAGGAAAAAAGAAAAGGAAAAGAGAAGATCGCAGCGAGACAACTCGGAGGAATTCCCAAGACACAAAGCCACAGGAAGAGGATGGTCCTGACATTGCTCTCTGCCTGAAGCGTCAGCTCAGAATCATCATCCCAAGACTGGAAATGAAAGATTACTCTCAAATGGTGTTGCCGAAGACCAAGACCGAGGAGGAACGGGCTACAGCGTCCGCTGCCATTGCGGACGTGTCTGCAGTGAAAAATACAGATGCTGGGAAGCGAAAGAGGAAGCTCAGTCTCTCCGCGACCCCCGAGAAGAACCCGGCCAGCAATATTGATAAGCAGTGAGAGAGGCTCCTTAAATATTAATACACTATAAATAGATGTGGAATGTTCTGCAATTTCAGAGATAAAGATAAATAGAGGTGACTTGTGACGAATATAAGTTGGAAAAATGTTTTATACTGATCATAAATAAACGTTTTCTGGTATCTTTTAATAATACCTGGGTTTTCTTTTCATGTAGAGTATATGCTGGCTCTCCTTGCATCCCTACACTCATGCCTTTAAGGATGGAGAATTCAGGTAAAGTAAACATGAAGTTATGAGTTAAAACCATCAGATGGAGTCCATGATTGTTGGAATGAATAATTAAGAATAAAAAAAAAATCCTGAAACGCACAAATGTTTACACTCAAGGGGTGTTGAAGTGAAACTGAGACTTTTGATTGTTCAGAATAGCAACCATTATGAGAGTAACTATATAATCCCCAGCTACACTAATGCACTTACTGTATCCCAGCGTTTCACTTGGACAATATCAAGGTAGAAAGTTTTCTCAGTTCGCCAGAGCCGTGATCAGACTACCTGCTTCGCATCCGAGATGCTGGCCTCCCAGGAACTCCTTTAAAGGCCCAACCTTGTGGAAACAGCTTGGAGTGAGGTCAGGAATATATGAGAGATGTTGCAATAACTCCCAGCCGAGTTCCTTGAAAGTGCAAGTGGTCATTGTAAATTATTTTGTGGACAGTTCACCATAGAGTCTCTTCCACAAGTTTTCTGTCGATTTTCAAGGATCAGGCGTTGAATGTTCA
Organism: Clarias macrocephalus; assembly: GCA_011419295.1. NCBI lineage: Eukaryota > Metazoa > Chordata > Actinopteri > Siluriformes > Clariidae > Clarias > Clarias macrocephalus. The sequence goes on from JAAGKR010003001.1 coordinate 40,217, forward strand.
TGAGAACGATTGCAGTGGGCTCCGAGGCACCTTAGACGGCATTGTCATTCACGAACGTACGGGCTTCTTTATGATGTTTGCACCATTTAAATGTTTTGCTTTTGCTCGAAGTCTTTTGTAAATGGTTCTACAGCTTGTAAAATGGGTTTTACACCTTCATTCACAAGAAATGTCTTGGTTCCCGGTTTGACGTTGTATATTACGGTTTCAATAACCCCTTTTGATGGCTAACACATATTGGACAGATTTCACTGTTCACTCTTAGTCTGAGCTTTCTTTTCTCATTCAGCATTTTCCAGCAACTTTCAGTGGCATATACATGAGAGATCTGATGTATAATGAATAAAGATAAGAAACAGTGGCTTGACGGTTGCACAATGCAGTGCAGCTATGGAGTGTTACAGAAGGGACTTGGCTGGACTCGAATGAACAACCTGTGCGGTGGTGATGATCAGGATTTTGTTATGGTACACATTTGAAGAAGCTGGCATGTTTGAGCAGAGTGTACAGACGAGGAACTAAGAGAGTTGGACAGACTAACATTCTGTACCCAGGGTTAATTCCTTGGAAACTGCAGTGAGCTCAGCATGTACTGGCACCTCAGTGCCTGGCACTTTTAAAGGTTAGACATGTTGAAGTGGGAGATGGAGGGTTTGTCCTTGTACCATTAATGACCATGCTCTTGTCAGTCTGCAATCCCTGGCGATGATTAGTTGCCGTTGAAGTTCAAGGTACTATCATGACGGATCTTGTGGTGACTCTCGTCATCCCGTCGCATATGGTCACCATACTGGAGCTCAACAGATGAAATGTGTAGCAAGAAGGACTGGCCCGTTTTTACACATTGTCTTATTTCAAGCCGGCAGAAAGCAGAACACGGTGGCATTCCCACTTAAAGAACTGACTGCTATACAGTCTTAATGACACACGTTGATATGCAGGTAATTCAGGGTGGATTTGTTTTATTTGTCTGCTGTATTCTTGATTATCATCCTCTTTGAAGGTCTGTTTCCTTTCCATGATTATAAATAATGATGGCATCATTATTATTATCAGTCTGAAGATCGGTCAACTAAGATAGAGTATCCACACTCTGCTTGAACCAGTGCTATTTTATCAGAAATGTAATCTTGGTAACAATGTAATCTTGGTTACAAACTCTCTTGTGAAGAGCCTTGCCCAGAGACTCAAAAAACCTGTAGCAAGGAAAAAGCCCTATTAGGATCTGGGAGTGATATTTAGATCGACTCTCATGTGGCAGAGGCAAACATCTCATTTTGTTGTTTACTGATGTTTTGTTTCTAAAAATGAATACAGGCTGATTTATGATACTGCTTGCTAAACCCTTCTGTTTCTTGCAGAGACGGTGTCTCCTGTTGGTGAAACCACAGAAGACATTATTGTAGATTCAGAAGATGAAGCCACTGAGAAGGTTAAAGGAAGGGTTAGTACATGGTTGTTATATAGAAGCCTAATACGCAATTGATATAACTTACTAATGTGATATTAATAGTTGAGAGATTTGCTTTCTTGCAGCTGTTCACAAAGCGATACTGCAAGACAAAGAGTGACACTTACATTCCAACTCTACATGAGTTCTGGACTCCTGCCTTCTTCCGCCGTGACCTTCTCTCTCCAGGGAATGCGTGCAGATGAGGTTTAGTTTAAAGACCATTTGGCTGAATTACACACAGCTATTTACTCCCCAATGTAGCTTTAGTTATTATTGTTTTGTTCATATATGAAGGCATTCCTATTGTCACCTTGTCATAAACTGTTTTTACAGTACATTTATCAGCAAAAATAATTACACTTCATTACCAAGTAATAAATGGACAAGTGCTTCATTGCTTTTTAAAAATATTTATTTTATATAAATGCATTAAACCTTTTAAAAGACTCACTATATCCGCATGCATAATTTAGTTTGGCTTTTATATATTTTATTAGAATCAACATACTGGATACTACCTATGGGAAAATTTATTTAACCTATCAATAAATATATTTTAACAAAACCAGAAAGTGTTTGTTGCTTTCTAGAGCAGAAAGTAAAATTAGTTTACTGTTAAAATTCTCACAATCTCACAAAAAAAATCAGGAGCATAAGTAGAAATGGTTTATTGTGATGCTATTATTAAAAATTGCCATTTCATATTTCATGAGTCTAATTAGACATTTAAACATCAGTAGAGTAATGATGGACAGAATTCAATGCTTCTTGAGTGCCTTTTCTTCTCCATGCTTCACCCCTACAGTCTGCAGTTTACTCCCCCTGTGACTGTAATAGTCTCTCCTGTGATGTAGGAAGCATCGTCTGTACACAAGAACGTGATCACGCCTCCAATGTCCTCTGGTTTCCCTAACCTAAGAGCAAATCATTCATGTCATTTTATGTATAAATCATTAAATTGTTCACATTTTTCAGTTAATTTCATTGTCTGCCACTAAATACAGCACCTTTACTGTTGATTGATTTTGCCAATCATGTGACCAATCAACAGTACAATGTGGTCATGTATTATGCACTTTTTTGCCCCATGCATATTGCTTTAGTATAAATGATGACATCACTAGCGTACACCGATCAGCCAACTGTTATTGTATACTGTAGGTCCCCTTCCTTTCAGCCACCAAAACAGTGCTGACCTGTGTGAACTGATACCATAATATGGAACCAGTATTAACTTTTTGCAGTAGCTCAAATAGTTGAAAAGGATAAAGCACACAGCACATCACTGTTCTGGTGGCAAAATAGGAGCCTACTCAACAACACCTGAGTGATCATAATGTTATGGCTGATTGTTGCATAACTGTTCTTACTGCAAAAATCCAGATACCTTTTTATGCTTAGAAACTTCAGAATCTCGGACAGGATATCTTGACTCTGCCAAAGCTGCAACAACATAAAGGGATTTAGTAAAAACAAATATATGATTCCTAATGTGATTTATTATTTAAAATCATTCAAGCTTGAGACAGTCACTAATGTATACACGCATCGTCGATGTATGAATACTTACAGCAGAACTGAAGCGGGTCTTGATGATTCCTGGAGCCACACAGTTGACCCTGATGTTACTCTGAGCGAGTTCAGGAGCGAGAGCTCGTGTTAAACCCAACAGTGCTGTTTTACTCACGCTGTACGGACCCAGACCCTAATACACATTCCATCAGATCACGTTAGCGTCAGTCTTGAGCATGCTGACTCATTCATTCAATGTTAAGAAATTTATATATATATAAGAAAAAAAAAGAATAATATATAACTTACCGGGATTGGTTGATAGCCTGCTACAGAAGACACAATGACCACTGAGCCACCTCTAAAAAGCAGAATGTATTAATTAATCGTAGTGCGATGATGAAGGCATTCAAATTAATACTACTTGATGTGTTGGAATTTTACAGTTTTGAAAAAGCAGTTCCAACTTTGTGTTCAACAGATGTAGTAGGAAACTTGATGTTTGGGTTTTGTTAGCAACAAGCTAAGCAGCTTACTTAGATGAGTGATGTACATGTTAAATTAATAATAAATCAAAAGAAAAAATTGTCTTTTTATTCTTTTGCCATGACCCTGTACTATTACACCCTTACTAATCAATATCACTAGCAGAACAACTGTTTACTCTTTAATTAATTCTTTCATCTTTTTTATTCCCTCACCCTCTTTTCTCCATGTGAGGCACCACTAGTTTTGTCAGAAGGAAAGAAGACTTCACGTTCACATCTAATATCTGAGGAAAAACACCACATGAATGCAAATGAATGAAACATGCAGGTTTATGAAACAGGTCACAGGGTAAGAATAAAATCATGGCATGTGATATCATCAGATTTTAATGTGTTCCTCCTGCTGCTTTTAACAATGATATCATATACATCACCATGTTCATAATAGTTTAAAACGACAGGAAGATCTTTACATCTGTGGTGAGCAGAAAATCATCTTATCCCACAACATAAATTCCAACAACTTCACTGACTTTGAATTCCCCCTTTGAACCAGTACACTGTATGAGTTCATGTATTGCACTGCTGCCACGTCACTGACCGACTGAAGAATTTCATGAATTAATAGATCTCCAGATGTTCCTATTAGGGTGTATAGAAAAAAAAATCTACAAGATCTCTAAACCTCACCTTAGTCCAGACCTCATCTGTGGAATTTAAAATATTTCCAAAATACAGGCTTACAGCTGCATTAGACACAAGGATGTCAATACCACCACATTGCTCCACGGTCTGCAAGGAAAACAAGTGGAACACATCATATCCAAGAATATATAGTTGTATTGTTTTTTATGAAACACAAATTTCTTACGGTGTTGATCAGTTTTTCCCTGTCCTCTTTGTTTCCAACATTACAAGTAGTGCCGGTCACTTGAATGTTTTCACTGCGTAACAGCGACACGGCCTTGTCCACGTTAGACTGTCGACGGCTGCTGACGACAACATGAGCCCCGCTTCTGCCTAATGCCTGTGCAGCTGCCAAGCCAATCCTGGAAATGTACACAGTGCACAGTTGTGGATTAATACTATGGCTGTAGCTTACTTGTCCATGATTATTACTTCTGTTGCTGAATCTATAATCAAAAGCTGTGACGGGATAATTACAGTGACATTATTTGTGGGTGCAGTAACTATGGCAACTACAGTATACATATACCCATCAGTGGATGCAGTGACTATGGCCACTTTTCCAGCAAGACTGCTGGACGACATCGTTCTTCCACCAGCGACAGCATTTGTCAGAAGGCGTTTCGTCACAGCTCTCAACATTATCTATGAATAAAAAATGAGGATGTTAGTGGATTGTGCTGTTCCAATAATACTAACAGTCACATTATTACAAAGCATGTTCAAGTCAAACTGGGACTTTTGTTTATGCAGAAAAACAGGACAGTTATAAGCTTAAAAGTTTAAGCATCAAACCTCCCCTTATTTCTTTCTCTATATAATCCCCTGCTACACTAATGCACTTAACCCAGCGTTTCACTAGAGCTTAGATACCCTCAAGGAAAAAGGTTTTCTCAGTACACTTGAGGCATGATCAATCTGCCTGCTTCACGTCTGAAGTGATGGCCTCACAGAAACTCTGAAGTTTCTTTCTGAAGGCCCCTTACTTTAATGGATAAAATGGCCTGGTTTGATCACCAAAGATCTGTTATCGCAGGGCAATGCACAATCTTATATAGCCCACCAACCACTTGTACGTTACAGGAACTCAGCTGGGAGTTATTGCCAAATCCCCCATACCATCCTGACCTCACACCAAGCAATTTCCACATGTCTGGGAAGACGGAGTTTCAGATGTCAAGTGGGTATTCTGATCAGTCATACATAGATAGATAGATAGATAGATAGATAGATACTGTAAATAATATCTCTGGCAGGGGTCTTTACTCTCATAACCGTGTTCTGTTATTCTGCACGATTAAAAGTCGTAATTGGACCCCTTATACTTTTTGTGAAAATTCCCATGTAAAGACATGTTGACTCAAAACTTTTAGGACATAACAAAATATTAACACGTTCATATTATGACATTAGTGTTAATAGCAGTGTGTGGTGCTGTTGGGCTTTTAAACTCTGACTTGATGTCTTTATTACACACACACCCACCTCGTTAGTTACAATAAGTTAGAGACTTTCCATCATTTGTTTACTATTTAAGTTTTCTTTCTTTCTTCAATTGATCATTTGAAAGACAGAATTGACAAATAGAAGTTTGTAAAAAAAAAATAATAAAAAAAACCAGTAACCATGCTGTACCTCAATACACTCACTACAAACACTACACACACTCTCTATGGTGTTAGTGTAACTGCTAAGAATATATCTCATTTGAGCTGAGAGATACATCACCATGCAAAACTGCACTTCAGCTGGAGTTTCTTTATTTCCCAAAAGCATGCAATTCTTTACTTGAGAAATAAAAGCCTCGTCGTTCACTAAGCAGCTAATTAGAAAAACGAAACTAGTTACCTAACTATACAATATATAGGTTGCTGTTAGAGAGAAAAAAAAATCTGTGGCCGTTACGTCTGGCAGCAGGATCAAAGTAGTGATGGGTAGTGATGGGTAGTGATGGGTAGTGATGGGTAGTGATGGGTAGTGATGTTCATGAACGATTCGTTTTTTTTTTTTTTTTTGAGCGAGTCTTTAACGTGACTCAGAAGAAAGAGGAGTGATTCGTTCATCTTCTACACATCACATCAGCGCAAAACCTCCGTAGGTTATGTACAAGAAACTGAATTGAACGGTTCTCAACTAATCTTCCAAGTCCCGAGTCGTTCGGTCTTTTGTCACGTGACTCGCATAGACGCTATGAAGTGCAAGAGAGTCAAAAGAACGAACGACTCAGACTAGAAGATATGATGGTGAGCTGCTCATTCTGTTTATCAGTGGCGGATTTAGCAATTTGGGGGCTCAAAACTACATGGATATGGGGCCCTCTGCATTCAGTGCTTTTTATTATTATTATTATTATTATTATTATTATTATTACCTTAAACTTCCCTTCACTCGTCATCCCACAGCAATCTTATCCAGAAGAGCCCTGTAGAAAACAACAACAACAACAACAACAAAACATTAACTAACGCATGTTTAACTAATGCACTAACTTCAAAATCTTTTCACAAGCAATGACTTTTGCACAAAAATGTACCTCATTCCAGTTTACACATCTGATATTACCAACATGATAAGCAGACTAACAGTTGACGATTGGCCTCTGTATTATTTTTGTCACTTCATTGACCTGTCATGGGTTTTCTTACTTTGGTGAAACGGTCAATGGAGTGACAAAAATAACACAAAAGACCTATACTTATTAAAATGATTACCTGTTATCTTTATCCCTGCCTTCATCTCTTTGTCTGTATCTTACTCTTCTTCACTGTTTGTCCTTCTTCTTCTGTCCCTTTAATGCTTTCTTTATGTACTGTATTTCTCCTGCACCTTGACTGCTTTCTTTTTCTCCTCTCAATCCTTTTAATGCATTTCACTGTTTCTCTTCCATCATCACTATATTTACTTTCCTCTTTTGTTCTTTGCATCTCTCTCCTTCTCCTTTATTCACTTTCTTTTATTTGGATGTCTCTCTTTCGCTCTCTTTCTTCTTTCTGCTTTCTCCTCCTCAAATGTTTTCATGTCTTTCATTCACTTCTCTTTTGGCACTGGATTTCTCCAGCTTTTATTCTTTCTCCATGTTTTTGGATATTATTTACTTTTTTTAAAATAGCGCACTATTCCTTCATCAAATGAGCTTTAATGGGTGGGAAAAAACATGAATATTGGGGTGTTGGATCAAGAATAATATGAAAGTAATGTTAATTAAAAATATTTTAAATAATCAGTCTAAGTATGTGCATGCCTTGCAAGCTTTGGCTTCAACAGACTTTATTACTGACTACTTTATTACTCTTATTACTATTACTTTGTGCTCAATGGAGAGAATCGCAAGTCCAGACAGCCGCTGACTCTGTCTACCATTGTAGTGTATGTTTGTAGGAGGGGACTAAAACACTTCAATGCTACTCGCATTAATGGCATAATGGCATTCCCCTGCTATTTTAGCAAGTGGATTTTATTCATTTTAAACATTAGACGTAAGTGATTGCTAAAATAATTGTTATGCCTAAGTCATGGGACCCTGGCAGTTATAATATGTCCTTAGCTGTATTGTAATATTTCATTACTGGAACTATAACCAAAATTTGTGTATGTTGACGTGTTCGGGGTCTGTTTATTGAAAATGTAACATTTTATTTTATTTCGGGTCAAAAGAACGAAATTAACTAAATGATTAAAAAAAAAAAAGATTAGTTCATTTTGATGAACGAGATTTAAAGAACCGAGTCACTAAAATGATTCAAACTTCACATCACTAGGTCAAGGTTTTCTCAGCAGTAGAGTATATGTTGAATTCGGTTCGTTTATTTAGAAATATGGCTGACATCTACTAACAGCATATCCGTTTGTTTAATAGCTTTAACTGATTGCTGCACCTCGCTTATGGTATGATTGTATTGGTTGAAATAATAACCAGCTGTAGACTTATATTTACCTAGTATATTTTCCTAATGTCACCTTGTCATGAATTGTTTTTACAGTAGATTTATCTGCATACATAATTACACTTCATTACCAAGTAGTAAATGGACAAGTGCTTCATTACTTTATATATATAAATGCATTAAACCTTTTAAAAGACTCACTATATCCATGCATAATTAGTTTGGATTTTTATATATTTTATTAGAATCAACATACTGGATACTACCTATGGGAAAATGTATTTAACTGATCAATAAATATATTTTAACAAAACCAGGAAGTGTTTGTTGCTTTATAGAGCAGAAAGTAAAATTTGTTCACTGTTAAAATTCTCACATGTAGCTCTTTAAAAACAAAATGAGAAGCCTAAGTAGAAATGGTTTATTGAGATGCTATTATTAAAAATTGCAGTTTCATATTTCATATTGTCTAATTAGACATTTAAACATCAGTAGAGTAATGATGTACAGAATTCAATGCTTCTTAAGTGCCTTTTCTACTCCATGCTTCACCCCTACAGTCTGCAGTTCATTCCCCCTGTGACTGTAATAGTCTCTCCTGTGATGTAGGAAGCATCGTCTGTACACAAGAAAGTGATCACGCCTCCAATGTCCTCTGGTTTCCCTAACCTAAGAGCAAATCATTCATGTCATTTTATGTATAAATTATAAAAAATGTGAAAGATTTCAGTTAGTTTCATTGTCTGCCACTAAATACAGCACCTTTACTGTTGATTGGTCACATGATTGGCAAAATCAATCAACAGTACAATGTGGTCATGTATTATACACTTTTTTGCCACATGCATATTGCTTTAGTATAAATGATGACATCACTAGCGTACACAGATCAGCTTCCTGATATTGTATACTGTAACATGGAGCCAGTATTAACTTTTTCTTTTCTCTTTTTTTCTTTAAACTACAATAACTCTTCTATTAGATTAGACTACAGAGGCCAGCCTTCACTCTCCATGTACATCAGTGAACCTTGGCCACCAATGACCCGGTCACAGTAGCTACAATTCCAATATTTTGTTACACGCATGAATGGCATCCAGAAAAGGGGTGGGATCTATTAGATAGCAGGTGTACCTTTCTTTTCCTGGAGTTCATGTGCTGACTGGATAAGCATAAAGATTTGAGTGACTTTGACAAAGGTCGAAATGTCTAGACGACTGCTTCATGGGTGGACAAGGCTCATTGATGCAGTAGCTCAAATTGTTGAAAAGGATAATGCTGCTTCCGATAGAAAGGTTTAGAGCACACAGCACATCACTGTTCTGGTGGCAAAATAGGAGCCTACTCAACAACACCTGAGTGATCATAATGTTATGGCTGATCGGTGCATAACTTTTCTTACTGCAAAAATGCAGATACCTTTTTATGCTTAGCATCTTCAGAAACTCGGATGCGAGTTCTTCACTCTGCCAAAGCTGCAACAACATAAAGGGATTTAGTAAAAACAAATATATGATTTCTAATGTTGACGAGATAACTACTACTTGATTTATTATTTAAAATCATTCAAGCTTGAGACAGTCACTAATGTATACACGCATCGTCGATATATGAATACTTACAGCAGAACTGAAGCGGGTCTTGATGATTCCTGGAGCCACACAGTTGACTCTGATGTTACTCTGAGCGAGTTCAGGAGCGAGAGCTCGTGTTAAACCCAACAGTGCTGTTTTACTCACGCTGTACGGACCCAGACCCTAATACACATTCCATCAGATCACGTTAGCGTCAGTCTTGAGCATGCCGACTCATTCATTCAATGTTAAGAAATTTATATATGAAAAAAATATATAATAATATACTGTATAACTTACTGTCATTGGTTGATAGCCTGCTACAGAAGACACAATGACCACTGAGCCACCTCTGAAAAGCAGAATGTATTAATTAATGGTGGTGCAATGATACAGGCATTCAAATTAATACTACTTTATGCGTTGGATTTTTACAGTTAAAAAGAAAAAAAAAATCAGATGAACATCATGTGTTTGGGTTTTGTTAGCAACATGCTAAGCAGCTTACTTCGATGAGTGATGTACAGTACATGTTAAATTAATAATAAATCAAAAGAAAAATTTGTGTCTTTTTATTCTTTTGCCATGACCCTGTACTATTACACCCTTAATAATCAATATCACTAGCAGAACAACTGTTTACTCTTTAATTAATTCTTTCATCTTTTTTATTCCCTCACCCTCTTTTCTCCATGTGAGGCACCACTAGTTTTGTCAGAAGGAAAGAAGACTTCACGTTCACATCTAATATCTGAGGAAAAACACCAAATGAATGAATAAAACATGCAAATTTATGAAACAGGTCACAGAACAGAGGAGCAGCAGGTTACAGTGTATGAATAAATTCCTGGCATGTGATATTGCCAGATTTTAATGCATTCCTCCTGCCGCTTTTAACAATGACATTGTATATTCTGCTGTATAATGTGAACACCGAACCAGTACACTGTATGAGTTCATGTATTGCACTGCTGCCACATCATTAACTGACCGAAGAATTTCATGAATGAATAGATCTCCAGATGTTCCTATAAGTGTGTATACAAAAACCATCTACAGCTCTCTAAGCCTCACCTTAGTCCAGACCTCATCTGTGGAATCTAAAATATTTCCAAAAAACGGGTTTACAGCTGCATTAGACACGAGGATGTCAATACCACCACACTGCTCCACGGTCTACAAGGAAAACAAGTGGAACACATCATATCCACGAACATGACAAGTTGTATTGTTTTTTATGAAACACAAATTTCTTACGGTGTTGATCAGTTTTTCCCTGTCCTCTTTGTTTCCAACATTACAAGTAGTGCCGGTCACTTGAATGTTTTCACTGCGTAACAGCGACACGGCCTTGTCCACGTTAGACTGTCGACGGCTGCTGACGACAACATGAGCCCCGCTTCTGCCTAATGCCTGTGCAGCTGCCAAGCCAATCCTGGAAATGTACACAGTGCACAGTTGTGGATTAATACTATGGCTGTAGCTTACTTATCCATGAGTACTACTTCCGTAGATGAATCCAAATTTAAAAGCAGTGACGGGATAATTACAGTGACATTATCTGTGGGTGCAGTAACTATGGCAACTACAGTATACATATACCCATCAGTGGATGCAGTGACTATGGCCACTTTTCCGGCGAGACTGCTGTATGACATCGTTCTTCCACCAGCGACAGAATTGGTTAGAAGGCGTTTCGTCACAGCTCTCAACATTACCTATAAATAAAAAACGAGGATGTTAGTGGATTGTGCTGTTCCAATAATATGCACAGTCACATTATTATGAAGTGTGTTCAAGTCAACCTGGGACTTTTGATTATGCAGAAAAATTCCCTTTATTTCTCTATATAATCCCCTGCTACACTAATGCACTTAACCCAGCGTTTCACTAGAGCTTAGATACCATCAAGGTAAAAGGTTTTCTCAGTACACTTGAGCCATGATCAATCTGCCTGCTTCACGTCTGAAGTGATGGCCTCACAGAAACTCTGAAGGCCCCTTCCTTTAACGGATTGTTTTGTAACAATGCTGTACCGCAATACACTCACTACAAACACAACACACACTTTGATGTTAGTGTAACTGCTAAGAACATATCTCATTTGAGCTGAGAGACAGGGTAGTGAAGGTGAGACTACAGTCAGTAACTGTATACCTGCAATCATAAAATTACATCATCAGTAATCTTCATGATAAATACAGAATGCAGTTCTTACTTAAAGGTTGTGTGAGTTTCATGGATTGGAATTTGAGCTTGATTATAATAAATAATAATAATATTATTATTATGCACAGTGGCTGCATAGTGGGTGAAAGGTCATATTGATTACAGGCTGAACTGTTCGGTCGTTACTATAGGACTGCTTAAACACACTTCGCATTACTAACACAACACAGTGTAAGAATATATCACAATGCAAAACTGCACTCCAGTTGGAGTTTCTTTATTTCCCAAAAGCATGCAATTCTTCACTTGAGAAATAAACGCCTCGTCGTTCACTAAGCAGTTTAATATAACAACTAAACTAGTTACCAAACTATACAATATATATTTCAATTTCTATTACAGAGAAAAAAAACTCTGTGGCTGTTAACTTTACCTCTGGCAGCAGGGTCAAAGTTTTCTCAGCAGTAGAGTTTATGTTTAATCCGGTTGGTTTATTTAGCAATGTGGCAAACTTCTACTAACAGCATATCCGATTACTTAGTGCACTACTTAGGGTATAAAACCTGTTGTTCTCAATAGTCTGAAGTGCACTTGCAAAATGAGGAGGAAGTTATTTTATATTTATCCTCTTGCCCGGTCTAGAGGCCGCCATGTTTGCGGAAGTTGTTCTGATTGTAGCTGTAACTGATTGGCTGCAGCTCGCTTATGGTCTGACTGTATTGGCTGAAATAACAACCTGCTGTAGACATATATTTACCCAGGGGAAGTACAAATGTAATAATTTTTTCCCATATGAAATATTCTGATAGGACATATGAGACCTTACATAAATCATGTTTATTTTTCCATTTTTACCAGGGTGTAAATTATATATAGTCATAATGATTTAAAAATAGTTAATGTAAAGGACAATGAAGGACAGAAAGAAATTGTATTCCTTCTGGATCATTGTGCAAATAGTGTAACTGACTATTCTTTTTTTTTTTAAATCAATTAATATACAAACTTCTCTGATTATTTGTCACTTATTTCGAGGATGTACCAAAATGTTAATTTACCAGTTAAATAAACAGTTACAAGATCTCTCTCGTCCACTAGAGGGAGCTGTTGCAACAGACAACAGAATTTAATTGAAGCGAGTACTATATACCTACAACCATAAAATTACATGACCAATGATCTTCATGTTAAATACTGAGTGCAGTTCTTAATTAAAGGTTTGCTAAGAAATAGCGTGTGAGATTCATAGGTTGGAATTTGAGACTGATGACGATAATGACGATTATTATTATTATGTAATGCACCGTTCGCCTTGCACCTCGAGGGTCCGGGTTCAATTCCCGGCCAGGCTCGATTCCTGTCTCTGTGTGCATGTTCTCCTTGTGCTTGGTGGGTTTCCTCCGGGTACTCCAGTTTCCTCCCACAGACCAAAGACATGTAGGTTAGGTTAACTGGCATTCCCAAATTGGCCATGAGTGTGTGTATGTGTGTGAGCCTTGCAATGGATTGGCACCCTGTCCAGGGTGTACCATGGCTTGTGCCCTAAGTCTCCTGGGATAGACCCCCCCCCCCCCCTATAGAAGATGAGTGAATGAGGAGAGTATAATGCACCGGGGTTTACACTGCATAGTGGGTGATAGGTCATCTTGATTAAAGACTGTATTGTTAATTCATTACTAGAGCCTTGCTAAAACACACTTCACATTACTTACACAACACAAGGTAGAAATATATTGCACTGTAATATAAAAGAAAAACCCTCCCTCTTAGAACATGTTGCCAGCAGACCTGAATTGACCAAAACGTTATTAAACATAACACTGCATCACACTATACAGTCAATCTATTTATTATTATTATTATATTTATTTGTATTATTTATTTTAGCAATTTTAACACTTTTACACCATATTATAATGAATTTCAAAAACACATCCGCTTAGTTTAGTGTAACCTATATGAAATTGTACATGCAAAACGGATTGTCTTCGATTGAGTTTAGCACCTTTAGCATCTACACTAGAAGCACAAGTAAATTAGTCAGACTTGAAGTCCTTTACTCTCTCCTAGTCAGGTATGGAGGGAGATGTTTGGCTTCGATATCTGGGGCTCAGCCTGCACAGTGTATTGCCGTCAGTTCATTCCAGTCGTCTTTTAAATAGTTTTAGTTCCGTAATGTAAAAAAAAGAAGAAGAACAGACGTCTTTTATAATAGAAAGATTTGGTCTTATCGTGTTTTGAAGAACGTTTGTTCGTTTTTCCCCCTTCAAATTACTTCGTTCCGCGTCTTAAATAACTCGTTAATGATTATAATGTGTGTGCGTGACGGAGTCCGCGTGTTTGTCACAATCACTCACACTCATTACAATTCTTTTAATGAGGAATTACAACAACGCTACTTAAAAGCTAAAACACATAAACAACGTATCTGTCGCCAACCATCTACGTCATCAACCCGCATCCACGGTTGCCATGGGTTACCAGACGCCAGCGCTGTCCCGCCGTGCTGTTCGTTATAATAAATGCAGTAAACTTTCAAGTCGGTGCCTGCTTTGGCATTTTGACCACGTCATAGCGACTCGCGACTGAATTTAAGCTCTATGACGTGGTCAAAACGACACTGACGTTACAATGAGTTGTTCAGCTGGGTTTTTTTTCACCCAACTAAAGGTAAGGACTCATCTGTATGTCCAGATTAAAGTGGAATATATTAAGTATTACAGTCTATTATTGTTGTGTTTTAAAAATGCACTGTGATTGTTTATGCTTGTGCAGGTGAACATAGATATGAACTGTTTGTGTTATTCTTTGACTGCTTTAATAAAGCTGCTTTGGCTTTATTGTACATTGCTGACAGTAAGCATGTTTTCATTATTTTGTAGCTACTCGATGTCCACTCTGCAGCAATATATACCTCTTAATGTTACATTCTACAATGCTAAATATCTCAAATAAAATTAAATATTATGTGTAAAAACCAAGATGGCCAGGGACTGGATTTTCTCATTTTCCTGCAGCTTTAGTCGTAACTAAACTAAATTTTGTGCAAAGTTTTTGCATCTGACTAGAGTGTTAGAGCCCCCAAATCTATAGTGTATATCTAAATAGTTACCAAATGTTTATGTCATATATATATATATATATATATATACACATATTTTTTTTTTACATGTTTTTGGGTTTGAATCCATTGGCTGTCTGGCTACAATGCCTATTTCACTATACAACTATTTTTTAAAGTGTTTCAAATTAAATGATGTGAAGAGAGATCATTTGAAACACTTTAAGACAGTTGTATTTCTATAGTTGTATGTAGCGTTCCCAAATGCCTCTCAGTTGACAGCATTTGCATTTGATAAATGTGTGAACCACACATCCTATGACACCATCACTCTGATAATGCATCAGCCTTATGTTGTCATAGTATGTGAAGGGCCCTATTGTTTTCCTAGGGAATTTTTCCCACAATTTGGGGCTTTTTGGGGGGACTTAACATGTTTAAAAACTCATGAAAATTGGCTGACAGGTTGGAATCAGCTGCCATTAGGTTGCATGAGAGTCTGGCCCCTGGGTGTGGCATGGGTTTTTCTGCATAGCTCATACACACTTGCATGCTCATACGCAACTGCACATGAATTACAGTACACATTTAGAGCTCATTGAGATGCATGTCATGGGCTATATTCAACAGGAAGTCAGTTATTTTGTGTCGTTTGCCAAAATGCACCCAAAGGAATTTGCACCCAATTGAATAATCTTCCCTGGGAATTTATACAATTCCTACCAAATTGTAGAAGGATTTTTGTTATCTTGAATGGGTCGGCCTTTACAATGCCTCAAACCTATGCTGTAGAGTGGTTTATAACTTTTTGTGTGGCATTATATTGAGACATCACATTGAGTGACATCATAGTGTGATTTTTCTTTTTTCATTTTTAGCATCTGGGGCTTTTTGGAGATCTAAACATAAAATTCCCCCCTTTTCTAAAATTATTTCGTGATGGTATTAGCATGCGTGCCCATTGTCTTTCTGGAGCATGATGTGGAGTGGTGATGGCGGAGTGTGCCCACTCATCATCGTTGATTGCAACTATATTTCTTTCTTTCTTTTTAAAAAAAATTTGGTACACTTCCAGATCTCATTGAGCTGAACAAATTTTACTGAGCATGTCATGGGCTCAACTCAACACGGGGTAAAATATCTTGGGTAATTTGCAAAACGCACATTTATGACATCAGCACTACACACTACACTTGGCTTGGGTGTTCACAGAGTGATGTGTGTTCCTCTGGTTTGGTGCTCGGCTGGTAAGCGTATTGAGGTGCAGCAGATACATTAAGAAATAAATTTCTTCTTTTATTTAATTTTAATACTTAACAATTTCTTAAACTTAACACTATCCCCATGCCAAACATAATGTTGTATTATGATTTAATAAATATGCAAACATTGAAAGCCAGACATACAAAGCCAGTTTAATATTTTTTATTGCTAAGAATATGTGACATTATGGTTATGGAATGTAACGAGATCATAAAAAAAGATGAAATAATTATTTGTCATATGTAACTTTCTGCACAGTGGGATGATTTTTTTTTTTATTAATTTTTTTTGTATATTCCAGTTAGGAATCTGAGATCAGAGCACAGGGTCAGCAAGGATACCGCAGACAAGGAGCAGACAGGGTTAAGGGCCTAAGCTCAAGAGTGGCAACTTGGTGGTACTGGAGCTTGAACCCCTGACTGGTATTCATTCCTAAGCCGTAACCGTCTTGGGAGAGCAAGCAGATCCTTAGTAGAGGACATCCTTAGTAAAATTACTTGGGGAGGTTGTCCATGTTCATGTGCCTAAAAGAGTGTCTTTTTGTCCCCATGTTCTGAGCACAATATGAAATTGAAATTCTGAAATACATACACATTTAATGAATATTAATGAAAAGAAATTCCAATAAATCCCATCAGAACATGGAGCATGGTGCACAACATCCATCTGTACAGCCTGGCACGTCTGGGTTGTTCCACCCACCAACAAATACTGCAGCTGTTAATGTAATCTCACAAATGTAAGAGAAATATAACAGCTTTAATAATGCTGGTCTGTGAGTGCTACAGCTGTAACAAACATGGACTGTTTTCCCTGGTTGAACTTCGGGGACCCCACTGATCTAAATCGTGTTTTTTTTTTTGCTTCACTTATCCATTATTATTAATCTGTTATTCATGTGTTACTCTAGAAATGAATGGTAGCTGCCCAAACCACATCCATGAGGATGATGATGATGATGAAGCAGAAGATGAAGAGGAGTATTACAGCTGTAATTTCAAGGAAATTTATATTTTATTAAATATATTAAATATTAAGTCATATTTTAAACTACTGTCTTTTGCCGCCCCTCATTTCTTAATATTGAGGTGCTTGAGGTGGAAAGAGTAATACTCAAGTTGTACTCAAGTACTAGTAGTGTTACTTCAGTGAAATTTTACCATAAAGTTACTATTATAAAAATTTGCTCAATGAAAAGTAAAAAGTAGCTCATTAAAAATTTACTCAGTAAAAGTTACCGATTTATTTATTTATTTATTTATTTATTTATTTATTTTTAACAGCGAGGGTGCGATTGGGGATTCAAGTGTAGTTCAAAAAGGACAAGCGGATATAAATCCCAAACTAGTTGTTTTAATCGAAGGATCACCTTTGCATCATAAAACTTTTGCCTTTCTTGTGCTTGAGCCAGGCATAACGCTCAGCACAAAAGCTTTATCGGCTTCTTTCAGTGTCACAAAATTGTTATACGAAACAAAATAAATGTAAAGTAAAGGTTAAAAAAATAGAGGGTTTCGGGGGTGAGCAGCACACCTGAGCTCCTACTCCATTTTCTCCTTCTCACACACACACCTCCGCATTGCACACACTGGGGGAGGTTGGCAACTCTTAAAAGGGCAACACACATACATAATGTGGTATACAACATAGTAGTGGCCATTAAAATGGCCAGGGGTTTGTTTCATAAGAATTTGATGGCATTTCGCTTTTAGCTGGGTCTGCATCACTGGCATTTGTTTTGTTCGTCTCCATCGTTCTTGTGAATTTACTGCGTTTGTTCTCCCCGCCCACCAATCAATCAGTGGTTTCCGGGCAGCATTTTTTTTTTCTTCCCAGTTGCATTATTTTTATTATTTTTAACTTTCATTCATTTATTTTTTACTGAGTAGCGAATATGTTTTCAAATGTAGCGAAGTACTATACTTCAAACAAAACACACTTAAGTAAAAAGTAAAATTACAGATTTTAACTACTTTAAAAAGTAGAAGTACACAAAACAAATTGCTCACAGTAACGCGAGTAAATTTAATTAGTTACTTTCCATCTCTGTTGCTTCCAAAGAGCCAGACTTTCTTGTAGTTCTCTAGGATCTCATATTTGGTAGGTCGTTGGCGTTCATTTTCAGTCCAGTCTCTGTACCTCAGCAGTTTCAAAGGAATGTGTTTTGTTTTTTAAGCCACACTGACTTGTGAATCATTCAAGCATAAAAAAATCTAACTTAAGGCATGAACGAGTTACAAACGTGCAGATGATGACAGATGATCCGGCTGGTGATTAGTATACTGCTGATGCTGAATGCTGAGTGATTGGAAACGGTTGAGAGGAGAAATGAGGCTGTTGCTGAGGTTGTTACATAAACAAGCAAATTTTAAATAATATCTTTAGGTACTTAGCAGCCTTCAATTGTTGATTAAATTTCTTCAATTTAATCAACAATATTCAATGTAATTTAATACGAAGAAATGAGGATTGGCTCAAGACTATTATCAGTTACAATATAATATCTATTATCAGTTACAATATAATATATATATATATATATATATATATATATATATATATAGACCATGATATTTGATTGCCTTTGATTGCCCAGGTGGAAATCCTCAAAATGACAATTCTCGACAGGATGCTCGAATACAAAATACAGAAGGTAAATGTTTCAATGTAATTACAATTACATATAACTTGTTTTAAGTATTTGCATGCATATACTATACAGTAGATGATGTTCTGTCATTTCTGTTTCTGTTCGCTATCACTGCAGACATGGTGACTCTGCAGAGGAAGACTCTGAATGTGACACTCACTGTCGGCATTCTCATTATCCTCGCTCTCATCGGGGCAGTCATTATGATGGGTAAGAGAAGAAAATCCTTCAGTCTGCTGAAAGGTTTTAAATATAATTTTATTCAAATATTATATTTTATTAAATATTTTATTTAGATGATTTCATGTTGCGTTAAGAACACAAAAATTAACTGCTACATTTTCTCACTGTAACAGCTTATAGACTAAGGGAAGTGACCGATCAGCTCGACGCAGGTAAATGTTGACTTATAACCGAATCGCATAATGCATAAATATATCACCTACATAAAATGTCAAATGAAATAATAAAATCAGAAGCATGAATCGGACAAATACAATTAATTGAATGTTTACAATTTGGTTGTATCGATATATGTTTAAAATTACATCTAGGGTATTACAGTGAATGAATGTCTACACACCTCTGTAAGAGTTTGTGTTTTATAATGTAAGCATAAAAAAAACTTGGCACACCTTCATTTGGCAATTTGATTTCGTTCTTCTAGAAAATGCTCCAGATCTGGTAAATACTGAGCAGATACCCTGTACACAGTCCTATTTATGGTTTTTGACAGGATTTAGATTTGGGGTCTGATTGGTGTTCCACAACATTAATATCCCTGTTTTGTGCTGTAATACTTTTTCAGCTGGCTAGTGAACACAAGCCTGCAGCTTTTACCCCAATCAGTGATAATATTACCGCCACTGCCAGTTAAACAGTTAACAACAATGATCACTAACTATACACCTGTAAACTGGTGACAGGATCATAGGCACCCAAGATTGACCAGGGCCCGCAAGGACCAAAAGCAAGCTCATCTGCTCCGATCCTACAGAGGAGCCAGTGAAACATAACACACTAAAAAGACTAAAAAACATGAATGCTGCCATCGTAGAAAGGCCTCTGAACACCCAGTGCGCCACAGCCTGACTTACACCGTGCCCAGCGACCCGGACCTCTACAGTAACTCCCAAAATCTCAATCCGATCGAGCAATTATAGCATGTGTCAGACAAACAAGTCTGATCAAGAGAAGCCCCACCCCATCACCCAAAGCACCCAAAGGATCCTGGTGCCACAGTAGCACACCCTCAGAGGCCCTGCAGAGCCATGCCCCAAGAGGCCAGAGCTACCTCAGTGGCACAAGGGGAAACCAATTCTTGGTGGTTCTAATGTTATGGCAGATGGGTGTAGATCAGTGATTTCATCTACAGTATCTTGACTCGAGCCCCAGGCCCAGCTGAAGTGAAAAAGCCCCATTTATATGTATAAACTTGTTTACACCCTTTTTATACAATCATGAGGGGTCATCATTTTGTAATGTTTGAGAATTTGCTCTATATTTACCCTACACTTTGTTTGATCAGTCGCTCACTTCTGTGCTTTAGCTGAAGCAATAACTCACTGTTGCTGTATTGTGAGGTGTGCTTCCTCTGCAGAGAAAAAAATGTCTCTCTTTTTAATCTACTACATTGCCATTTGGATTTATTTGAGAATAGAAGAAATTCTTCAAAAGCCAGATTTTCCTGCTGCTACTTTAATGTTGTGTATGTCTTCTGAAAGCCTTCCTGAAGTTTTCATCCAACAGAAAGAGCTGATCTTTTTGGGGGTACTTTTGGGGTATCTTTGGCTTACCTGCTTGATTGTATCCTGAAGATCATGTGCAGAATACAGCAGTGGTGGCTCAGAGGGCTAAGGCACTGAGTTACTGATCGGAAGATCGGCGGTTCAATTCCCAGCTCAGCCAGGTTGCCATTGTTGGGCCCTTGAGCAAGGCCTTTAACTCTAACTGCTCCAGGGGCGCTTTACCATGGCTGACCCCAGTTACGCTGGGATATGCGAAGAAGGAATTTCACTGTTTATATGTGACAAAAATAAAGGCTTTACTTTACTTTTTCTTGACTGCTGCTGACTTTACCATTGTCCAACAGCTTTCTTTTGAGTTTAGACAGGGTATGGCTCCAGAACCTGAATACCATCACATAACCAGGTTTTCATTCATTTTGGATTCCTTAGCACAATCTTTGCACCAGAAACGCTGAACTAGAACATATGACAGATGTTGTCTTAATAGCTATGGCCAACATTGAATGAAGCTTTCTAGAGGAACAACCTCAATTTCCATAACCAGCAGTTGAAATCTTATACATATTGTACTGTTTTCTCCTTTAGGTGTGTCAGATGTTTCTAATGAGTTCTCTAGTCTGTCAAGTAAGTATTGTCTTTGCATGGTTTTAATAAACATGTTAGGTTGGCCTTATACTCTTGTGAATACGCATAAGTGTATTTGTTGACTCACATGTACATAATAAAGTTGTTCTCCTGAATGTGTTCCTATCAGTGCAAAAAGGAGGTCTTGTTCCAGGGGAAGGTGAGAACATATTCACTGCATTGTATTCAAATCCATCATTCTTGGCTTGTGTTTTTTGTTTGTAGTTTTATTTTTCCATTGATCTGAATTTTTTTTTATTATTATTTTATCTGCAGTTTATACATCAAATGTATCTGCCAACTGTTTATCTGTATGTAGTTCTGTTTAAGGTGTAGTGATCCTCTCTGTTTTTTTGCAGTGTGGAGGTGGATCGTAGCAGCTAAAGGTAGAGTAAAAGAATTTTTTTTTTCAATCACTCAAATTTGCAGAAACAGTGTGAGAGGTATGTGATGCTTTGCCACCACTCGGGCAAATCTGAATTATAAGAGGCATATTGACATGACATCCCCTCTCCAAAACTGAGTCCAAAAGTACAGCTTCTTTTAGCTGAAGCGATGTGATGAAGAAAATAATCAAGGGTTTAATTTTGTGTGCATGGAGTTTGCATGTTCTCCCCATGCTTGGTGGGTTTCCTCTGGGTGCTCCAGTTTCCTCCCACAGTCCAAAGACATCCATATTAGACATACATATCCAATATACCCAATTAGGGTACAATGAATGTGTGGATTAGAGTGAATAAGTGTGTGGTGTACTGTATGCATGCATGAGATGCGATGGACTGGCACCCTGTCCAGGCTGTACCCCAAAATTTTCCTGGGATAAACTCCAGTTTCTGCAACCCTGTGTAGGCAGTTAAAGAAGTACAGAAGATAAATGTATGAATGAACATGTAACCCTGTTAAATGTTAAACATCCTGAAAAATTATTATATGTAATTCTATTGAACTCTCCTTATTTTTGCTAAAAAAAAATTATTATTTAATTTTACTGTGATTTCTCCACAGCTGATATGCATCTAAATCCTGAGTCAGCTCACCATCTTCTCAAAGTGAGTAGTGATGGCAAAAGTGTTTACCAAGAATCCTTAAGCAATCCAACTCGTGCCTCGACAGCGGAGACGTATCTGGTGTGTATCTGTGTTTCATCTGAGAACCTGTTGGACACCAGGTCTTATTTTGAACTGAAGGTGACGCAGCAGGTGCCCTGGACTGTGGGGCTGCGTACCGAGTCTTTCAATGCAGATGACACTCCGGATAACAATCCTGATGCTGGCATCTGGACCATTGCCTCAGCACAGGGTAAGATAATAATCAATGATGGTAAAGCGACTCCGACAATGTTCATCAAGCTGGCAAAGCTCGGTCTGTATTTAGACTACGCACGGGGTCAAGTGTCCTTCTATGATGCGGTGGCTAGACGTCACCTACACTCTTATCTTACCACCTTTAAAGAAAAACTTCGTTTCTATGCAGCTTTTAACATTGGGATCGAAGAGACCCAGGAAGTGTTGCTTTCATTTCTTTAGTGTTAATATTTGTGCATGTTAGGTTCATTACTGAACCTACTTTTTTCATTAAAAAATAAAGTTGTCTTTTTGTCTTAATATCCTCAAAGTGTTTTATTTCTTATTTTGAACTGTTAAAGAAAGTAGTTTGAATGTTGTAATGATGAATAAAACTTGTTCAAAATGAACTAAAAACATTGAAAGAAATAATTGAAAGTTGAGACAGAAATAAATAATAGATGTGAATGTATTACTTTATTAGGTTTCCAGAGGTTTGTACAATATCCCTCAAATTCTAAAATGACTTTGTACCCATATTGTAAGTACATTAAACAACAGTAAGGTCTTACCTGTGCTCTAGCATTAAAAATATATTTGAAGATAAAGACATTTCAAACACTGATGGAGGCTGATTATTCATAGACATCACTGAGAAAGACAAGCGGTGCTGATTTCCCAGTCTGGATACAGACTGTAATCCTACAAATCTGAGTACACTCTCAGAAATAAAGGTACCTTTCAAGGGCACAGAATTGCACCCTAATAAAGAGAAACAAATTTGTACCAATTATGTCTGTACCAACAAAGACATTATTTGTACCATGGTCAACCAAAATGTACCTTTTGTTTTATAAACTTGTTTATACATTATTGTACCTTAAACAAAGGTGCAAATATATTCCTTGAAGGTACCACCCCAGTGGCAAGCCCTTCTGTACCTTAATGGTATCTAATGTGTTCCTTTGGGAACTATAAAAAAAAAAAAGTAATTTCCCTATTGAATAAGAAATTCAATCAATTTATTATCAGTGACTATGAAAATATATCAAATGCATTTGCAACACTAAAGTAAAATATTCTGTAAAAATACACCTTTCAGGTTTACAATAAATAAATATTTTAAAACACGTCTATTAGCTGAAAAACATTCAACAATCACACTAAAAATGGTACAGTATATAAAATACAATTTTTAAGAATAAATCCATGGTTGTGTGTTGTGGTCTCAATCTGCTTCCCGCTCTCCATTCTGAAAACGACTGCAGCGACTTCAGCAAATCACAGCTGTTGCTATTGCCAGCTAAAGGTTATCGTGGGCAGTGGATAAACGCTACATGCACAATATACTTAAATGTCCACTAATTACTTTATATAGATTAAAACATGTGCAAGTGGCTTACATAATTTGATACAAAGTAAATAAGGTAATTTAACTCACTATTTTCAGGATTTGTGGGTAAAACATAAAAATTTTCGATTTGCAAACTGAATATAAACAAATAATCACAAAATAATAAAACTTGAATAAAAATGATGCCATCTTGTAGTTTGACAATTCAAATACACATTTTAACGCCGAGTTATATTAATAAAATAACAGACATGCTTCGGTTGCTTGTGGCCTGCTTTCCTCTCTCCATTCTGACAGAAAATTCCTGTGGCTACTTCGGCCAATCAGTGCTTTGTTGCTATGTCTCATAGTTAATGGGTAAGGTTAATGTACTATTGATGTTAGAACAATTATGTACCTTCAATTCAGGTGTACCCTAAAAGGTAAAAAAAAAAAAAAAAAAAAAATCAGAGTTTTTTTTCCATGCCATTAAGGGTACATTTATTGAAAAGGTACAAAACTGTTGTACCACTGTGTACCTTTTTTCCTGCAGGTTAACTTAATGTAGTTTGCATGTTCAGTGCAGGACACTTGGGACCAAATAACAGATACTGTGATTCAATCCATCGCAGTTCCAAAGCCCACGCACAAACCGTGCAACCCTGGACACACATTTCTGCCGCTGTCCTAGTGAGGACCTGATATAAACATTAATGCAGCTACTTAATGCCCAAATCTGGTTTAAGTGAAAGCCATATTTTTTTTCCCTAAGGAAGACACATACTGTATATCCTTGTGAGCACTTTAAATCTGAGATATTCTTACCCTTTTAGGAACATAATGCATGTTCTTTACCAATATAAAAGCATTGCCCCTGCACCCCACCCCAACACACACCTACACAGACACATCTGCTCACACATGCATGTGACAAATTAAAATTTAGTTTAACAGCTGTAGTGGCATGGTGCTCCTAGATTGCCCCTAGTTTGTCAATGAGCGTGTGAGTGGGTGTATGTGTGTACCCTGCGATGGATTGGCACCCCGTCCAGGGTGTACCTTGGCTTCTGGCCTAAGTCTCCTGGGATAGGCTCCTGGCCCCTCCCTCACAAAGAGGTATAGACAATGACTAAGTGAGTGTAACAGCTGTAGACTGAATTGTCAAGGGAAGCTAAGAAGCGCAAAAGAAAAAAATGCTATGGCCACTATTATCACATACTGTTACATAGGCTACCTAGTAGAATTTTTACTGTGATTTGAAATTTCACAAACTAACAAACTGTGGGAATGATTTCAACATGCCGTGGATTGTCAGCACTTTAATAATTATAATTAGCACCAGACTGTTCATTATTATAAAGGTGTGTGTGTGTGTGTGTGTGTGTGTGTGTGTGTGTGTGTGTGTGTGTGTGTGTGTGTGTGCGCGCGCATGTGTGTTTTTATGTGTGTATTTGTGTATGCAGGTGTGTGTGAGAGAGAGAGAGAGAGAGAGACGTGCCATTCCCTGGGCCAGGGAAATTGACTTCTCTAAGGAGACCTGAATGAGGACAAAGACCCCATGTAGTCTTTTGGGGACTCTTTAGGAAGATGGACATTTTGCTCACCTCTTGGGAACAGTACAGTAAACTACACGATAACTGATTCAGACTGTTTCAGTGCATTTACTGACAAACCACTAACCCCTCTGTCTGATCAGCCAAATTATTGTGTTCATTCAAAAGTCAAAGACTAATCACAAAACACACACACACACACACACACACACACACACACACACACACACACACACACACACACACACACACACACACTGCGCCTGCGAGCACAAACGAAAACACTTATCTGTCTGGATTTATTTTTAAAGTGCAGGTTGATTTGTTTTATTTTTACTTTATATATTGTATTAATTATTTTAAGTATTTATTTTTTGGGGGATGTGGAACAAATAATTTGAGTTTTCATTATTTCTTCTGGGAAAATTCGATTTGGTTTACAGGTGTTTTGGAATACGAGCCTGCTTCTGTAATTAATAATGCACGCAATCCAAGGTTCCACTGTGTGTGTGTGTGTGTGTGTGTGTATGTGTATATATACTTGTTGTATAGTACCAAATAACATTTTTGTAAATGATGATTCCATTTCTTCAGTTTCTCCTTTTAATGTTTTCTCCACTGCTAAAACTCAAATCTTACTCTCCATAATTCATCTGGTATTTTGTCCACCTCCATAATGTTTCCCGGCCATTAGTACCTATGAGCTGTGAATATGCCTGGCAGAAATGCATAGCAGGAATTTTTGGTTCAATCTGGCTGCAGTTTAGTCCGGTAATAAAAAAGCAAATTATTTTGAACGTCACCCGATACACATATGTGGGCACACTCTCCACATTCATCTCAGTTTGTGGACACGTTTGGAATCGCACCAACACGAAAGCTGAGAGTTTGAGGAGAACATGGATGGAATTCAGTGAAAATTCCCCCGGTTGTGTAAAACAGGGCTGTGCTGATGGAGCTCTAGAAATAAAGAGCATGAGTAGTGAGTGTGGTTTACCATAATTACAAAGCTCTTAAACCCTGGCTCAGATGCTCCGTCTGACTCCTGCCTGTCTCTCTCTCTCTCTCTCTCTCTCTCTCTCTCTCTCTCTCTCTCTCACACACACACACACACACACACACACACACACACATGCACACGCCTCTGTCTGGTGGAACTAAACTATGTTTTTCACTCAATTTTCACATGTCTAGGGCTATAAAAAGCATGTTACAAGACGTATAACAGTTCTCGCTTCAGGGGAAAAACAGTTTTGCTGTTATTGTGTAAGTGACCACGGTGTCTGGGTTTCAAAAGACAGTGTAATAAATGGTTCAGAACTAGCTGTCAATCATGATATCTGATCTATATTTTTAATAATCATGCAATGTTTTCATGCTGTAACAAGAATTTTTAATTTTTTTGTCATACCTTTCTAAGTAAATATACCACAATAGACAAAAAATTTACCCTAGTTCTGTGATATTCTTCCACATTTTGTTTGTTTGAATCTTTTTGTGTAATTCGTGAACCGGCTGTGGTAAAAACACAATTTTCATTTGGGTTAAATTAAGTACTCTCTCTCTCTCTCTCTCTCTCTCTCTCTCTCTCTCTCTCTCTCTCTCTCTATCTACACTGTAAACCCGAATACATTGGCAAACCTCAAAAAATTTAAGGTAATCAGTTACATCAAATCTTTTAAGTAATGATGTTTCCCATTTTAAGTAAACAGAACTATCAGTTTTTGAGTTTGTTGTACTCATTCATATTAAACGTTCTTTACTTGTATTATTGAGCAGCCTAACTCATACTATTTAATAGCAATTATATATATTTTTTAGTTGTTGCAAATCAAATAAATTGTTGTTGGTCTTTCGGCTGCTCCCGGCAACGGGTCGCTACGGCAGACGATCCGGTCCGCACACAAGCTTGGCACAGGTTTTACACCAGATGCCCTTCCTGACTCAACTCTCCCATTTTATCTGGGCTTGGGGCAGACACTTCATCCAGTTTTTGGGAACCGAACCCAGGCCTTCCACATGGGAGGCGAAACACCTACCACTGAGCCACCAGCGCCCTATTGCCCTGATGAATCGCTAGTCTGAAAGATTTTAAGTTGGTGGAACTTAAAGGTGACAGTTACTGTTACTTAAGTACTTACAGTTATTTAAATTATCAAATTTGTTCAGCTAACTTGAAAAGGTAAAAAAACAACAACTCATAAATAACAAAAAGTTCTAAATACTCATCAAGATCTATTAATTTGAACTAATTGTAATTATTTAAGTTAACAGTACTCAATATGTTTAATTACTTTGAGCATCAGGGTTTACAGTGTGTCTGAAAAAAAAGGTCATCAGACTTCTATTAATAATCAAAAAGGCACATATTGTACCATGTACTGTATAATCAGCCAGTCATGTGGTAGCAGCACTAAACGATACAGATACAGATCATGTTTACAGCAGATCATCACATGAAAAAGTGAGCTCAATGACTGTAACTATGGTATACTGTACATACTGGTGTTAGACAAGTTTACAATACCTGTGAATGTCAGTTCTAAAGTAATTACCCTTATGTCTCTATATAAGCCCCTGCTACACTTATGTACTTATCCCAGTGTTTCATTAGTGCTTAGACACCATCAAGGTAGAAAGTTTTCTTAGTACACTGCAGCCATGATCATATACTGCCTGCTTCACGACTGAAATCCTGGCCTCCCAGGAACTCCTTTAACAGCCCAAACATGTAGAAATGGCTTTGAGTGAGGGCAGGAGGATGTGGCAATAGCTCCCAGCTGAGTTCCAGCAAATCCGCAAGTGGTGTTGGTGAATGATGTGATGTGTGTACAGTTCTCACAGACAGACACGTCTCTTGCACAAGTTGGCTACAAACTATCCGTCAATATTCGAGGATTGAAACGCATTCCACTCTCACGAGATCGTCTGCAGTGGGCTCTGAGCCACCTCGGCCAGGGTCGTCATACACGGATGTACAGGCTTCTGTAAAAACCTTTGCGCCATTCGATTTTTTTTTTTACTAAAGCTTGGAGTCTCATCATTGTACTGTGCTTGATGTCTTCCCGTAAATGTCAATCAGTTTGCATGAAAAAATTTGCATCACGAGTCCCGGTTCGACTCGAACACCCCTCAGTTGTGTTGCACAGTACTGTAGTATATGGACGGTCTTCATAAGGACAGTTAAACATGTGTGCATGTGTGAACGTGTGTGTGAGAAAAAAGTGCAGCGGGAACGAGCCCGTCTGATTGACATATCATATAATCAGAAGTCTGACAGCAGGTCTCAGCTGTGAGAGAGCAGGTTTGCAGGTGTCTCGCTCTCGCTGTTAAAAATGACCCTGATTATGGCTGTCATTGGAAAATGATTGGGACAACTTTCCGAACAATTCTGCATTGCCCGAGGAGTTGAAAGCCCTACCGTATACTGGATACAGAAATTATCGTCTGGTTGATGTTTGTTTGTTTGTTTGTTTATTTATTTATTTCTGAAATTATCGTGAATAAGTTTTACTCTGAGTACACTGATCGGATTGCAATAACGGCCTGGTTTATAGTGCAACAATTTCAAAAATCATGTACACAATAAATAGGACATTTGGATCATAAACTAACATAATAATATAATATAACACTTACGTACTGTACGACTCCGAATTTCTTTCCTGCTCCCAGGCCAGTGTGTCTTTTCATTGTGTTTAAATGGCTTTTGTATTTATTTTTTTCAATATCCCACAACAAGATTCATGTCTTGCTGGTTAAACATCTTATTAATATGTTATGAAACCACTAAAGCATAAATTGTTGTAGCGGCACAAATGGAGCTCATTTTAAAAACCTACTGTAATGCAAAAAGATGACAGTTTTTTAAAAAGAAGAAAAAAGAAATACTCAAGGGCTCTTTATAAACACTGGCAGTTGGTTTATAAGCTGTGGTGCTTTCGTCTGGCCCGAGTGAGTCTGTGGTGAGATCTGGGTTTGGTTCTTAGCCTGGATCCAGACGTCGTAGTCTCCTCCTCTCCACCCTTCATTAGCGACACGCTCATGCATCCCTAATAGCACTCCGCTCCAGCATGTTGTGTGACACTTGTTTATTCGTTAACCAAAGCGTCATTTTGTTTTT
The DNA here is from genome assembly GCA_011419295.1 of Clarias macrocephalus. Lineage (NCBI taxonomy): Eukaryota > Metazoa > Chordata > Actinopteri > Siluriformes > Clariidae > Clarias > Clarias macrocephalus. The sequence continues at coordinate 69,622 of JAAGKR010003001.1, forward strand.
TTTTGTTATCAGAGCTGTTGTTTAGTCAAGTTTTAAAAATACAAATGAACTCCAGACACCAATAAGTGACTACCGTAACCTGATCAGCAAGACTTTTCACCATAGTTCTAACTGCAGTGTCCATGACATTATGTCCACCCGCCTAATATTGAGTAGGTCCTCTATTTGCTACTCTAAGAGTAATGACCTGTTTGTTCCGACACCTGCCTGCTGGAACCAGCATTAACGTTTTTCTCAATTTACTCTACTCTAGCGGTTCTATTGGATCGAACCACACATGCTGGTCTTGGCTCCCCATGTGCATCAGTGAGCCTTGAAGGCCTATGACCCTGTTGCCAGATCACTGGTTTTCCTTCCATTGGATCACTTTTGGTTACGTCCTGACCACTGTGACCTGGGAACATCCCACAAGAGCTGCAGTTTTGGATCTACTCTGTCCCAGTTGTCTAGCCTCCACAATTTGGCCCTTCTCACAGGAGCGACATTTTCAATATCTCGTTACAATGGCGGCTGGAGGTTGGGGGAATATATTAGACATCGAGTGAACCTTTATTCCTGAAGGTGTTGGAAGGAGAAAAATGGGCAAGCGTAAGCATTTGAGTTACTTTGACAATTCCGGTGACAGCTTTTTAGGACATTGCAAATGAGTGTTAAGTCAAAGGTGAACTTATGATGGACCTACAGTATGGTGGAGAGACTCTTAACTGGAGTAAAACATTCGAAAGGTGCAACCGTTTTAAAGAAAGCCGCAGGTCTGTGAATGATGGCTCGGAGCCCAGTGCAGTCATTCCCATGAACATTCAGTGTGTGGAATGCTCTCCGGGAAAAAAAAAAAAAAAAAAAAAACAGCCTGGTTTGATCACCAAAGGCTTTCTAGTTTTGCAGGGCAAGGTACAACCTCATACTGCCCACCGCACCACTTGCACATTACAAGAATTTGTCTTTTGCAACATCCTCCAGACAGTCCTGACCTCGCTCCAAGTGGTTTCCACGTGTGTGGGCCAATAAAATAGCTCCTGGGAGGTCAGCATTTCATGTGGAGCAGGCAGTCCGATCATTTTGCCTTGATGGAATCCATAAACTGGTGAAACTTTGTGGTCAGTACATTTCTCTTGCAAGGGATTATAAAGGAAAGCAAAGCCAGGTTTTACTCTCATAACTGTGTTCTCTCTTATTCTGCACAATCAAAAACCCAGTTTGACTTGAAAACACACTGTAATTAGGATAACAACAACAACAAAAAAACTTCTGACAGTTATGGTTGTGAAACTATCACAGCTAGATCTTCCATACAAACATTATCATTCTAGCTAACTGGCTGAACTTGTGTGCACGAATACACCCAAAAAGGGAGGATGAAATATATCTTCTGCTTACAAGATTAAGCGAAATATAAAAAGGAATAGTTTCTCATGCACATGCAATAGCGAATGTAGTAAATCATAGCCTCGGTATGTTTTATTCATGACTCTATGACCACTGCAGGGCTCCGTATGTGCTACAGTATGTAGGTTTATTTATATCATCACATGGCCGTATAGCGTATAGCTGTCCAGAGTTCATTACAGCTGTATGGTTTCCGAGCTTTGAGTAAAGTTACACTTCCTGGTTATGACCATCACCTGTGTTTTCATCATGGGTTCCTCTAGTTTAATGTTCTCTGACTCATCGATAGATTTTTTAATAGATTTAATACTGCTAGTTAAACTTAGCTAAAGCTTTCCAACATTTCCCGGTTCGTCCGCGCCAATTAAAGGTCAGTCTGTGATATTTTTCTTTCGTGAATCTTTCTTACAGTATATTTTTACTTTGACACTTTGACACTCAATAGATATTTTCTATACTTCCTACTTCTCTTGAGTGTGAGGAATCCAAAGCGATGCTTAAACTACTGTATATTTATTGCGATGAGTCATTTCACTTTCACTTGAATAATGAATACTGGTACATTTCCCAAATCTGGACTTAAATCCCACTTAAGTCCAAAAGGCATGGCTTGAGTACTCACTACATCATTATTAATAACACCATTAGGTGCTATTTCTAAGTAATCTTTGTTTTCATCTCGTCTGGAAGGTAGCGGCGTTAGGCGTCTTTAGCACATGGTATTAGTCTAGAAAATGTCATTGCCTTCCAAACTGATCCATATCACTAAGCTTGTCTGTGTAGACATTTTGCTTTTACATAATACTCAACTGTCTAGATCGAACCCCTGTGGTCCCAATTATTCTGAGGTAACCCTTCCAACCCTAAACCTCCCAGTCTACCTGCGATCTGAGTCGTCACCACTCCGTCCCATCAACCCTGCTTCATTCCAGGGCACGGTTAAAGCAAACATGCTGTACATAAGTGCAGTCTTCTTGAAAGAGAGGCAGATGTTTTAATGCACAAGGGGAGGTGAAGGTAATGGTTTGCCAGAACAAAAAGACTTTTATTTTTAGGGACAAAAGGAATACAGATCCATTCAGGTATACAGTACTGTACATGGAGTGCTGTTGCTCTCCGAGGGCACTTAAAAATCTTTCACAAGTAATGCCTGTATTTATTTTAATGTCACAGTTAAAGATAAGACTGAATAATAAAATCAGAGATGTACAGATTAGAGACTATGAAAAGTGGCAAAAGATAGCAAGACTCTACTTCTGCTTTACTGACATACCACTGGTATCCTCCATGCACTTATGCATAACTTTGTAATACTTCTAAATGTATTCTAAATTAGTTAAATATTCTATAGACACCAATCAGCCATACCATTACAACACAAGCCCAGAACTGTGTAGGTTCCCCTTTTGCCACCGGAGATCTCTGACCTTTTGGGGTATGACTCTATAAGGCCTCTGGGGATCCGTGGTGGAGTCTGGCACCAGATCCTTTGGGTGCTGTGGGTTGTGGAGTGGGGTCTGCATGGGTCGGACTTCCACATCCCATGGGTGCTCGATTGGATGGGGATCTGGGGAGTTTGGAGGCCGGGTTAGGAGGCAGGCTGTGGTGCATTTGGTGTTCTGGTGCCTTTCTTTCATAGTCATCACTGATATTTTTAAACAAATTGTACTACATTGGATTTTGTGTAAGATCAGAGCACGTGGGCTGGCCTTTGGTTCACATTGGCATATATGTCTTGGGTGCCCATGATCCTGTCACCAGTTTACTGGTATGTAATTGATAATCAATGTTACTTTGATAATGTTATGGCCGATTGGTGTACTCTTTATATTTATTGTATATAATGGTCACGCTGGGTCATTTATTGTATATCCTGATTACTAGGGCAAGGATGCCCTTCCTGACGCAACCGTTTCTACCCAGGCTTGGGACGGACACTACATGCACTGGTAGTATGGGGTGTGGCAACCACCTGACAGCGGGGCGTGAACCTGGATCCTTAAAGCAGATCCTTAAATCAACAACCTAGAGCCTTAGGCGTCTGAGCCAATGATTTTCCCCAATTCTGGCATTTTAACTTTAATTTAAGTCTTTAGTCCAACCTGAATAACAAGCCAATTATTATTATTATTATTTTTTAGTTTTTCTTTTCTTCCTTATTTTTTTAAAATAACATAATACTTTATCAACACTAACAATTATTATTTAATTGAAGATTAATGTCATTGTTTTATCTGTTCACAGTTACATTTAATATTTTATAACATCTGTCATCTGTGAGACAAATTAGTTCCTCTCCACTTACTGTACACATGTAAACAGATGTTACAGGTGTGCACAGATGTTCCCTCACCACCCTCTCTTTTTTCTCCTTATTTAGATAATAATAAATAATGTAGCTTGTCTTGTTGCTTTTTTTTAAACATTTTTTTATGAAGATATGGAGCATCTGCCTCACAAGCAACAGCCAATTATTTTTGTAAAATAGAAATGATGATGCGTTAGAACAAGGCTCTTAACATAAACCTGTGAATCAATACCTTCTGAACAATCAGAATCAAGACTATGGGATGAATTGTATTACTGTAGACTCTGATACAGTAACATCATGGTCTAATACAGGATGTATATTAAAAGGGTAAAATAGCTGCTGTACAGTGGTGGCTGTGTGCATTTGAATATTTACACAAGCCACACTGACACTCAGTGAGTCTCAGTGTATGAGCTCTTCCCTCCCGAACTGAACGTTTAACTGAACTAAATCAGTGCAACCACTAAACAGTCTATTAGAGCTGAAGATTGAAGAGTGTAGCCCTGCGTCTACTGTAGGTGTCAGCAGAGTCGTTTGTAACTGCTCGCCCGTGCACGTTGAGGTGACGTTTCCGCCTTTTACTGCATCTGTCATCAAGGGTCAGTCATTAGGGCAAGTTTGTACTTTGAGTATATATATATATATATATATATATGCCTGGTGCGTTTGTTTGGTGTCGGGTATCAGGTCAGGGCGGATGTATTGTGCAGCTGAATGAATAGAGGGTCGTGTGCTATTCAGCTCAGCTATGGTTTGTGTTATGGCTCATCTCCCTGGAAGCCTTAGTTGCTGTGGAGACTTTCTTTTTCTGGCCAAACCCGAGCACATTGACACACTGCTTTATTTGTTTGGTGGGAGTACCCAGACGTGTATACTGTACATATACACAGATAAATACACACGTTTAAAAAATAGAAAATATATAAATGTAACCGTCCCATAACGTGGACATAATGATGTAGGCCTCGTTTGAATTGTGGGTTCATTGAGACACTTTAAATGCTAATTAAAGGGACCACACACAGGCACGCTTCCAAGCAAAAGACACATCGTACAAGCGTGAATGGAGTACTCTTGATGGTTCCATTGAAACGGCAAGAAAGAAATAAGGTACCTACGTTTGTAAGAGAGTTAGATGAATTGATGACCCTCGTGGTCTCCAAGGCTGCCTTTTGGAAGTGTTGACTAAATTATGTAATTCGACTCCAAACATTTGGTGTAGGGTTATCGGGTGACTAATTCTGGACCAGACAGTCTGGTTTTAAACTCCAGTGTCTGCATGGTACTGTCAGTCTTGTGGTTGAATGACTGTTCAATCCATTTTTTAAAACATATTTTGCACAGATTTTTGATCCTCCAGGGTCAGGGGTTCGATTCCCGCCTCGCAAATGTGTGTGTGAGGTTTGAATGTTCTCCTTGTGCTTGGTGGGTTTCCTCCTACAGTCCAAAGACATGCAGATTAGGTTGATTGGCGCTCTCAAATTGTCCATAGTGTGCATGTACAGTGTGTGTGCCCTGCAATGGATTTTATACAGGATAAAGTGGTATAGATGATGAGTGGGACACAGGAATGTGCAGAGGTGGGTAGTAATGAGTCACATTTACTTAAGTAACTTTTTGAAAAAAAAAAAAAAACTTCTATGAGTAGTTTTACCGCACCATCCTTTATTTACTTTTACTTGAGTAGATTTGTGAAGAAAAAACTCTGCTCTTACTCCGCTACATTCGACTTGTTACTTTTCTAATTCATTTATTCAACACATTAGATACTATTTGTGTTTGCCAGAAAATTGCAGCCGGTGGATCTACCATGTGACTGTGTTCCACCAATCAGATGTAGAAACAATAATCACATGACTTCGATTGACCAATCAGCCGCAATAACAATAACCACATGGAGTCACATGACCACACAGAATTGGGAGGGGCTTGTCTTCAGCAGTGGTAGACAGTGAAGCAAACATGTAGCGGTTAGTTTAGCTGTTATATTTATTTAATGTTGCAATCTTAATATATATAATTAGCAAAATAAACTAGAGGCTAAAAATATATAATTTTCTTACATTTGTTCTGCTGGACACAGTTTATGGTGAAGTGAGACTCTTGTACACATGTTCTAATGTTATTTTCTGCTGAGTCATTCAGGGCGACTGAATATACAGTATATCTTACACAGGAAATAGTTACACTGTTCAAACATACATATGTTACCTACAGTAGGGATTTTTTTCAAAAGCTTTATATTGTGAAAAAAAGGAGATTAGGAAATTAGTTTTTTATTCCCTAATTTTCTGTTTTGTAAAGATATTTAGTTTTATTCATTTATTTTATTAAATGTATTTCATTTATTTTACTATTTGGAAATGTCGCAATTTGTACATTATTTTATAATTTTGTCCGAATATAATTATATAACATATAAAAAATTAAATCAGATATTATGATTAAAACAGTTACTCAGTACTTGAGTATTGAGAACACTTTTTTACTCTTACTTTAGTAATATTTAAATCAGAAATGACTTTCAAATGGAAAATATAGCTATTGAGTAATCTACAGTAGTTAGCGCTGCAACATGGGGCTTCTAGTGAGATTTACTGTAGTTAAACTAACGACACCAGACAGTTAAACAGACACGTAACTGGGATGAGGTTGTACAGGACATTATAAGGCGCCAGCTCAGAGTGTGTAGAATGATTCCTGCTTGTAAAATAGCTGGTTAAATCCGTCTGCCAAACACATCACACTCTTCTACCAGTTACCCAGTGATAGCATCCAGGACAGAACATTTCTTTCTACTAATTTTCCAAACCTGACGTCCAGAAGGATAAATCAATGTTACAGGACGTGTAAGACGCTTAAAAGGTATTTTCCATATGCGTAAATGTGAGAACCGGGTCCTTATGAAGACCTCAGCTGTCTATTTGTGCCCATGAGATCATGGTGGTGGTGGTAGTAGTGGTGTTGATGGTGGTGGTGTTGTTGTGCTGCCCTGTACGTGCACAGTTAGAACAATGTAGCGGTGCACGCGCGACCATCCTGGCTGCTCACTAATTGCGGCTCTGCTTTCTTTGATGTGTTTGTGTGTATATGTGTGTGTGTGAAGAGGGACACATGAAAGACCGGCAATTACCGCGCTTCGTGGAGCGGCTGCGACACAGGCAGCTGTGTGAGAACTCCTGCGCCCGGCACACTCTCGAATTAATGCAGTAATAATGTGTGATGTCTGAGTGAGACAACATCTCATCAAGCAGAGAAAGCCGAGGCTCCACTGAACGGTTTGCACTCTTGTAAAGAGATTGATTGGTAGGAGAAATGCTGCTTTTTTAAAAATTATATATATATATATATATATATATATATATATATATATATATATATATATGAAAATGCAATGAAAAAAATAAATAATAAATAAAATTATATATATATTTTTTATTGCATTTTCATTCATTTGTTTTACTCAGTAGCAAATATGATTTAAAATGTAGCAAAATACAATACTTCAAACAAAACATACTTAACTAAAAATAAAATTACAGATTTTAAAACCTACTTTAAAAAGTAGAAGTAAAAAAAAATACTTAATTATAGTAACGCGAGTAAATGTAAAACTTGAGTAATCTACAAAAGTACTCACTTTTCAATTTTTCAAATTTTTCATAACTGTTCCAACCAACGACACGTCTGAGTTTAAATACCTGTTGCATTATTAGAAATGTAGAAATGTAAGTAGATATACAGATACTGTACTTTTAAACAGAGTAAAAGTTAAATGTATCCTTTAATAAAACTAATGTTTTATTACACACACACACACTGCAACCACATGGAACATGCATAATAGTGTTTAAAACTGACATAACATAATATCACAGCTATACATACACATATAACAGAATCACATATTGCAGTTAAGGATGTGTAGGAACTCTCAGGAATAAATAATTCTCCAGTATGTGCCCATCTGATAAAGGTTATTGTCTTCATCACATACTACCTCTTCTGTACCAAGCAGTCTCATAGATCGGGTTTTCATTCACAAGGGCTTCTAAAGTTAGAGGAAACAGAGTTTATTTAGAATTGATAAAGTGGCCCAGATATTAAAAATATAATATAGTAATCTGAGTGTAGGTACAGTATTTACCGTCCTTGTCCTGGCTGAGCTGTACCGTGTAACTGGCATAGATTGGGTTATCATAAGGACAATCTAGAAACAGACATTGCAGGCGTGTGAATTGTTTATTGCCGTCACTAAACAGTAGTCCTCAATGCCTTATAGAAAGTCTCAACTTCCTATCCAGATGTATGAATTCACACCTCTGATGAAGACTTACCGCGAGTGCTCTCTGGGTGTTGCCGACACTTTTCTGCAAATGCATTGTACAGATGTGTGATTCTGTTCAGCACTGAACAAGCTTGTTTAGAAGTTAAATACCATATGATAAATGTCATGTCTAAAAGTAACCAATGTGGGGTTTGTACAAAAGACTTACGTTTTGTTCCAATAAAGACACATGCTATGAATAAACACAGAAAAACGGCTCCTGCCGATGCTGCTGCGATGATTACTGTTTGATGGAAAAAAGTTGCAAGACCTGTGGAAGATGATAAATCAGATTAATCTGGCACTATCTGAGTCTGATAAGTAATGCCAGGAAAATGTAAAATGCTGTTGCAGAGAAACAACCGACCAGAGATGGCAAGTAAAAAGGTGTGATTTAATGTATGTTTCAACGTATCTGTGTCTGTAATGAGTATTTTCCGTTATGTGCGACTTTTTACTTGCAATTGAGTTGATTTTCTAATCTACACATAAGCATTTACGCTGTGACTTACACTCTATCATGACTGAGCTCCACCCCATGTGGAAAGCAGAGGATAGGAACAAAACTTTTCCACCATGTTTACAGAAAAAGACCGGCGGGTCATTTTGAAAGTGCACATTAACAGTATGACCATTTTTAACTACTTAGAATAATTCTAATTATTTATACAATGGTAGCTAACTAAAACAGTGAAATAATGAAAGAGCACAGCAATGCCACCCACATTTTGTTGAATTCATGTCACATGTTGTCGTTATAAATCTGTACATTCATGTTATCAACACCATCAAGTTCAGCTTTGTTCAAAAATCCTTTAAAATCCCATTGATCAGTAACTCAGTCAGTGAAGTATCCGGAAAAAAAAATATATCAGTTACTTTGTGGAGTGTTTGTACTTTTGTCCCTGAAGTACATTTTAAAGCATGTAACTGTAGAGTTAAGTAAAGCCATTATTTGTCACATATACGGTACATTACAGCACCGTGAAATTCTTTCTTCGCATATCCCAGCGTAACAGTGGTCCGAGCACAGTGTCAGCCATGATACAAAGCCCCTGGAGCAGACAGGTTTAAGATCCTCGCTCAAGGGCCCAACAATGGCAACCTGGTAGAGCTGGAGTTCGAACCACCAGCCTTCAAATAAATAACGCAACTCATGTAGTACTTCAACATGAGTAAAAAAAAAATGGAACTGGTACTTCTACAGCCATAGCCAAAAGGTTTGGAGAATGACACAAATATAATATAATATAATTTTCACAAAGTCAGATGTATATGTATACGGTATATGGAAGTCTAATTATAAGCATTTCATTGTCAAAGGCTTCTATTGACAATTACATTAAGTTTCTGCGAAGTGTCAATATTTGCAGTATTGACGCTTCCTTTCCAACACTTCTGCAATTTCCCCTGGCGTCAACTTCTGGGCCACATCCTGACTGATAATTCCTTTCTTACCACTCCTGTATTATCAAAATCTTTATGTTTTGTTCCCTGAGCCACTTAGTGCTCCATCATGCAGGAAAAGGCGTTGTTCATCACCAAACTGTTCTTGGATGGTTGGGAGAAGTTTCTCTCTGAGGATGTTTTTGTACCATTTTTTATTCATGGCTGTGTCCTTGGGCAAAATTGTGAGTGCGTCCACTCCCTTGGCTGAAAAGCGACCCCACACATAAATAGTCTCAGGATGCTTTACCGTTACCATGACCATGACATAGGACTGATGGTAGGATTGAGTTAACATTTGTGTCGTTCTCAAAACATTTGTACTGTAGTGGAGTACATTTTTAGGTATGCACTTGTACATTTACTTGAGTGTTGAGTTTTTGTAGTTCTTCCACCTTGGCAATCATGCACCTTAGTGGACAATGAAATAATGTTAATTATTTCAATTAAAAAGTTATTTATTTTTCTAATACAGAAAAAAGGGTTTTATTCTCTTTTACCAACAATTACTATTAACTATAAATTATAAAAAAAAATATATTATAAATTGAAGAATGACATCTACTTTTTATCGTCGTATACTATAAGTCCCTGTGTAAGTTATAACAGCTGAGATTACTGTCCTGCTCTTTGTAGGCATGCTGTTTGAGAAAATCAGTCGACACTTTATTGTCTAAAAGTGCGATAACTAACCAAGCTGTATCTCCTGATATGCGATGCTGCAGCCGGTCCCATTAAACAGCTCACATTGGTACAGACTCACATCATACAGCTGCACTTTCTGAAGGAGGATGGAGAAGTTTCCTGATTCCGAGGGTTTAGAGAAATACTTGATACGTCCACCTTTGTAATTCCAGGGACTCACTGTTCCCTGTAGAGAGATCAGCACCAGATAGTGTGTTGTTGTGTTTATCTGACTCCACACTACTGCAATATCCGCAGACTTATCTGATCCGAGGAGAGATGGACTAAAGTTACACGGCAGCAGGACATCAGACTGGAGCTCAGTAGAAATGTTGCTTTTATCAATGCAGCGGTTTTGACACCATTCACCTCCTGCACACAAACCTATAACAAAATCCCTATTGAGGAACAGCTAGTTGACTGGAAAAACACGCACGTTGAAACAGATTGACACGGATTTCTAGCTTTTTCCGCATTCAGAATGTAGCTTACCTTGAACGAACAGCAAACAACACCAGAGAAACCACAGGCAGAAACATATCGTGTTAAGAAGCAGCACCATCATACGAACATTAAGCTGCAGCTTTCTGAAATGAGGCTTTTAAAGCAGTGATAGTGAGAACATGTGACTGAGAACATGACTTCCTGAAATGCTACAAACCAACAAACCACAGACACCAAGTTCTACAGTTACTACAGAGTTTACACCTCTAAAAAAACAAGAAGTTGGTGAACCTAATTTTAGCAAAATGTGATTGCACTTAGACTGGAATCACACTTTTAAATGAATTCAATGTTTTCTTTGACAAATGCATTTGTACAGGCTATCTAAAATATTTCTTTTATAGCTTATATGAAAAACTGGAAGGTAGTTTTGTAGATCTCACTCACTCACTCACTCATCATCTATACCGCTTAATCCTGTATTCAGGGTCACGGGGGGCCTGGAGCCTATCCCAGGAGACTTCGGGCACATGGCAGGGTACATCGCAGGGCACAGACACACACACACATATCATTCACACACTACGGGCAATTTGGGAACGCCAATTAGCCTAAACTACATGTACCCGGAGGAAACCCACCAAGCACGGGGAGAACATGCAAACTCCATGCACACAGAGACGGGAAACGAGCCTGGCCAGGGATCGAACCCGGACCCTGGCGGTGCAAGGCGACAGTGCTAACCATAGTTTTGTAGATATTGTAGATATTAGAATTTGACATTTAATGACCAGTTAGATTTGACATATTCATCAAGATCATACTAATTAGAAGAACATAAATCACATCATTGTGAACAAAAAGCCACACAATGGTTCTTATAGGCAAACTACAGTGCTGTAAAAAAGTATCTGCTCCTCCTTGATTATTATTATTATTTTATTTTTTGCATATTTGTCACGCTTAAATGATTCAGATGATGCAACAAAATGTAAAATTACAAGTCAAGCCAAGTCAATTTTATTTATATAGCGCTTTTAACAATTGACATTGTCGCAAAGCAGCTTTACACAATAAAAAGAAGTAAGTCTGTATGCAATGTGTATGAATCAAAATGATAAGATTGTCCCTGATGAGCAAGCCGAGGGC
>JAAGKR010003002.1:0-40505 GCA_011419295.1 Clarias macrocephalus
GTGTAATGACTAAGCAGGTGTTGGAGAGAAGAGAATACAGTTACAGTAAATGATTCCAAACTTGTTCCCACACTCTTGCTTACACACTCAATGCAATTAAATATCAGATAATATAACATTTGGTGACAAATACAGACATATTATTGGCATAAAACTATAAGTTGTTTACTTTGACGTGCTATACTGTCCATTCTTGTATAAATGAGTTTGAATAGCTAAGCTTTCCCTATATGTTTAAGGACAACGTACTATAAATAAGAATAAGCTTTAATGTTTGACATCCCTTGACATCATTTTATTTCGTGTAAACAAGTAGATAAAAAGTGGATTTATTGTGACTAGGGCTGTAAGGAAAATCCATCCATTATCTATATTACACCCTAGATGGAGTGCCAACCCATCATAAGGCACAAGTGCACACGCAGTCACATACTAAGTGTAATCTGGAAACACTAATTATCCTACAGTGCATGCTCGGACTGTGGGAGGAAACTGGAGCACATGAAGGAACCCCATCATGCATTGGGAGAACATGGAAATGCCACACACACACACACACACACACACACACACACACACACACACACACACACACACACACACACACACAGAGTGGAGTTGAGATGCGAACCCCCAACCATGAAAGTTGGGTTAGAGGCTAGAGTAGAGACTGAAGCTAATTTCATTCTAGCTTAGACTTGATGATGCTAGATGTATCAGCATTTTATTAACAATAATTTCAAATGTTACTTTAAACCTAAAGTAAGTTTAATCCCAGAGTTAAACCCAAAATATCGAAGAAACTACAGTTATGAAACCATGCAAACAAATCATACTCAGAGCTCGCTCCACTATATTTTTTGTGTGGTATGAGTGAAAGGGCTGTCTAATGTCAAGAGACAGCTTCTCAATTTACTATCCTTGCTATTCAGAAGACATATGGCATAATTACGGATTTGAAAACACTGCATGTCTTTCAGTGTGTGTTTCTATGCGTATAGTAGGTGTAGTAGTTATACTGTACGCCTGGGAGACCCTGTGCTATAGGCTGAGCCATGACAGATTCATGATAGTAAAGCTGAGATAGTGATAGGCAAACTTTTAGCTCTCCGATTCAATAACACGACCTGCTTTCACTGACAGTTACACTCGAACTATAATGTCACTACAGCAGGACATGAGAAAAATAGTTGTCTCGGTGTAATTGTTGTAATTCCATTCCAATATTACATCATACTGTACAAAACAGATGCAGTTGATTGTTTCCCTGTTGGTTTTATGGGAAAAGGGGAAAAGGTTATTCCTATAAAGAATGCATAAAAATTTAATTTGACTGAAGAATTGATGACATTCTGGTCCGAATTTCATGATAGTTTTAGGATTCAGATTTCTATATCGGCAGTTATTGTAAGTCTATAATAAAATTAACTATTTAAAACTTCCAGAGCATTTCAATAATATTTATTGTCAATTTTTAGTAACAGCATTAAACATGTGGACAGATTGAATCGTATATTTCCTTCTATTTGTATAGAATACAAACAACAATCTTTAATCAGTCTTTACTGAATCTGCCAATGATATGTTTACTTAAATGATACGTGTTTTGTCTCATAGTGGCTCATCACATTGCGTTAATTGGCTCTGTTGAGTGACATGTATAGCCGCGCCCACCTGGAGGGAAAAAGCGCTAGATTATTGGTATATTCATTTTCCTCATTAATCAGAAAAGCATCAGGGTCTTTATAGAACTGTCACTTGGTCCGGCTCCAGATCGTGGTCCGGCATTTAGTTACTGTATGTTTGCAATACAATATAGTTGTGTTTACTGTGCCGATTCCATTTAAACAAGTGGGAGAAAATGCATGTGTATACAGTACTCTCCTGCATGGATCTGGTCTTGTTCACTGAGGAACATCATATACTAAACGTAAATACAATTGTATGTGGATGCATGAGGGATTGGCCATTTAAGTGCATGTTTGTGTGGTCCCTTGACATTTGTGTGTGTGAGATATATACCCATAAATCGCTAGGGGAAAGGCTGAAATGGAGCCGTCCAGACGGCATGTCGCCTGAGCACCCCCACCCTGCCCCACTACTCCAATATTCCAGTTAGTGTGAGGGCAGCTCAGGACTATATCAATTTACATCCAGGGACCCTGGGACAGGCCTGAGCAAGAGAGACAGGGCATATCCCCAGCTCCGTTATCACTCCCACATAAAATTCACCACATTACAATAAAATCATATCTGGTGCTGCCAGGTGTCACGCGTGAGTGTATGAAATAAAAATAACGGTTTATCAGAAGGGGAACAGTGGCGCATGGGAAGATATGGCCATATTTGATGGTGAGCAGAAGATAAAGCCAAGTAAGCTGCTATCTGCTGATGCGTGTCCATAAATAACTTTTCATATATGCGAATTGCAGGGGGGAATTGAGAGATGCAGGCTGATCAAAGCACATGAGGGGGTGATGTACAGAAAAGATGGATGACAGAAAAAAAAATACAATAAGACTAAGAGATAGATGGTGGGTGGAAAAAAAGAAAAGGAAGCATGAACATAGGGGAGAAAGTTAATGGTCATTCTTGGATGAATCATCTATCTGTCCATCTGCCTATCCGTCTGTCCGTCTCTTCGTTCCTTTTCATTTTCTGCCTAATAAGGTTATTTGGTTCTCATCCAGCATTGCATAATTCAAATTAATGAAGCCTGACTGTGATGCATGACTGCAAGAAGTGTATATTTGTCAGAATGAAAAGTGTCTTAAAATTCCCCTGAATATGTCATTTGAAGCCGTTAAATACAATCTATGTAGAATATTAAACTGTTTAATATCTGTGAAATAAAACACAATGGGGTATGCTGTTGCCGGAAAATCATAAGGGTGGTCGAGTATGAAGCTGCGTTACTCTTACCACCTCGAAGATGATCATTTTTTAATAACAGCACCGGTGTTTTATTTCTGTTAATCAAGTTAGTTCCTGTTATCACTGATATTATAGCAGCTATAAACAACAATTCCATCAATTGCCTCTTTTTTCCCCATTCTGGACGACAAAACTCAGCATGTCTTATTGTTGCGACACTGAAAGGTGCAAAGTTCCTCCCTTTGGCAGAAAACCTTCAAACTACTGTAACAATGGAGATCAATATTAAATAAATGTTTTTCCAATGGGTGAACCCAAAAAAATCTGTATAGAACCCTACAACAGGGTGTAACGTCTTTTCCTGGACATTTCCTAGTGAAACCTCCTTAGAAACGTACAGCTATTAACCACCCAAACATGCATTATCTCACCAAGATTCAGCTAAAGAGCGTTTAAGCAGTAGACAATACTAAAAGTTACTGACTCTCTATTGCTCTCTTGTTCCTGCTTTCCTTCCTCCCTCGCCCCGTCCAGCATTTATTAACTAAATCCCTGATGGTCCATGAAGAAGCCCGTTCTGTGCATCAGAACTTGTTGCCATGGAATTCATTTGAATCAATGTCCCTCCTCACTAAATTGAAGATTAAATATTAATCTTTAAAGCATAAACAGCCAGACAGTGCCGACTCCGGATCCCCAACCTACAGCAAAATTAAAGTCCGTCTCAGAGAAAGAAACAAACAAGAAATGTACTAAAATGGTTGAGACAAGGAAGGACACACTTTGTGCAATATGATGAAATTCGTGAAGTCGTTTTCTGTTCTGGAATTGAAACCTTCTCAGCCGCAATTCTGTTGCACTACTGACCTGTAAATGGACAAAGGGAATTAAAGGCATAATAAAGTAGCTCGCATCCTGCACACACATTACGATTTCATGACCTTGATTTAATATCTTGTGGCTTCATTAACTTGCGTGCATGAGCAGCTGCCAGATGTATACGCCGATCGGCCTCACCGTTAACACCACCGCCAGGTGAAATGAATAAAATTATCAATTATATACCAATAAACTGGTGACAGGATCATGGGCGTCCAAAGCTCATCAATGCCCGTGGGGACCAAAGGCCAGCGCGTACCCAACAAAAAGCCAAATTGCTGGAAACAGGTATATGAAGATGGCTATGGAAGAAAGGTATCAGAACACCCTATGGCGGTAAGCAGGCAAAGAATAAAAGATTGTTGATCCGACCTCCAAATTCCCCAGATCTCAATCCGATTAAGCATCCATGGAATCTGCTGAACAAAACAGTCTCATCCATGGAGTCCCCACGCCAAAATTTTAAGTATCTACTGCCCTTGTGCCAGAAACCACTGCACGTCAATGTAATATTGGAACTGTCAAGCTCAGCAACAGCAAAAGCCCTGGAAGATCACAGAAGACGTCTAATGTGTACAGAATGACCACAGAATCTGTCCATGTTGAAGAAGGACCCTTTCACAATACCTAGCCAATAACATTCATGAGGAGGTAGGCGTGTCTTTGCCATAAAGTTAAAAAATAAATCCACTGATGTGATAACCTGGTCATTTAGTACATTCAGGAAGTTACTTGAGCTCATTTTATTGACGCACAACGTTAGTAGCTAGTCCAGAGTCTAGACCTGTGTGACTGGGGGACTAGAGCCAGCGCCTCTTACTATCTGCCACCCACGCACCAAGCTCAACCAAGCTGAAGGAAACACAGCATGTATTCAGCACCACGGTCAGCTCCACCTTGTGCACAGGAGGGGAGGTCTGTGGGTCTGCACCTCAGCCTCGCTCCTCCTCCTGCTCGGGCTTCTTCTATAGAATTTGCTAGAGAACAAACTTATATGACGTTAAAGGTTCAGCTCTGTCCTTCCAAGTTTTAATAATGCCTTGGGCAGTTAGGAATTTAAACCGTCTTTAGTTGTTTTCTTTGCCTGATGCAGGACAATATTTTTACCCTTCTGAAGCGATAACTTTTTGTTGTCATACTGTTGTGACATCAGTTGTGTTTATGTCAGAGAACTCAGGCTTGTTTGTATTAAATGTCTTTCCCATTCCAGCTCCATGCCAGAGATTCTTTCTCCAAGTTCCTTCCAAGGTTTCCAAATACAAAGGGGTTAGGGTTAGTCATAGGCATAACTAGGCTTAAGCGTTAAGTTTCCAACTGGCTATTTTATCTACTCTTGTATAATTACAGACTGTAGTTCATCTGTTACTTTACACAATCCAGGAAGGGAAATGGATGGTGACAGAATCACCAACGCTAAGTTATTTATACAGTATGAATGGCATGTATACTCTACCTAAGTGCCACTGAACTTGATTACCTCTGCTTAGTTACCTAAAGTACCCTAACAATGCAGATAACGGATCTAATAACAGTCACACAATCATCAGATTTGTTTCAACAAATTCTGTGACATCCACCATCTAAACAAAAAATACGCTGTATATTAGAGATAAGGAAAAATCAATTTAGTAATTAATCACAATTCTTTTGTGTGCCGATTCATGTACCGCCACATTGACTCCAAAATCGATTTTCAAATGATTTATTACATTTATAATAGAGATGCACTGGTCGATCAGCAAGTGACTGGAATTGGCTGACTTAGCTTCTGGTTGATGGAATAGAAACGTATTTTTAATGGCATCACATTTTCAAAAATTGCGTGTGTTTAAAAACGCTCGGATTGGCCTTTTGTAGTGTTATCGAAATCCACTCATTACACACTCTAACACTATGTGCGCTAATTTGTCTCGCAACACATGCGTTAGCAGCCGCACGCACCCACGTTAGAGGCTACGCACGGACCGCGTGCTCACGACGAGTCAACACGCTCTCAAGAGGCATTTGAGGAGATAAACGTTGCTGTTTCTTTATAATCCTACAGGAGGTACCCGCTGAACTATTCCCACACTGGCAGTCCAACTTTTTTGCAAAGTTTGTTTAGAAACTTTGATTAAATTATGGCTGATGACAGAGATACCTGCTGCTCAGTGAACATGCAGCTAATTTAATTTGAAGTGTAATGTATTTAAATTCATACTCTTGTATATGAAGATAGTTTGTTTAGCTTAAATGCTACGCTTGGTTTTAAAGTGAGAAAGAATGGGCTACATTTAATCGTTCATGTTTATTCAAGTTGTGGAACCGGCGAATAAAGCTACGGTATAAAAAATTCTTTGGTTTGTCCTTCTGAGGTTTACAGTACTGTACCTCAAAGGTTACATGTAGAACCCTCTAATGATAGGATTAATTCACATCTCCTTTAGAGCGCTAGGAGCAAAAGTCATTTCCATTTTGGAACAGTACTTTTTCTCCACTCAGCAAAGTGCGATACATATTCACTCATGATGTGGATACTATACTTTCATACACTGTATAGTTTCTGCTCCAAGGATCTAACTGCAATGTCCTCAAATTCTGCATCAGTCTCGAATGTGATTAATCTGTCACTGTCATTAAGTGGGGCGACTCCGACAGTCATGCAGCACCCAAGCAAATTTCACATTCAGGCAAATTACACACATCACATTCCTCGGCTCTCCATTCCCCCTGCATCTCTTAATCATGTCGCTTTAGCGTTTCTTTCAAACAACTTTGGGTTCAAAGCTGAGAGATGGCTACGAATTTAATTTGGGAGTCATGGTTCTTTAGAGTTCTACAGTTTTGTGATAAGATTTTTTAATTTTTTAAATAGGATTTTTTTTTTTTTTTGCAAGCTAAGCAAATCAATTTAGGCCAACTTATTTCGTTCATTTTCTCTAGGCTCATTACTTGCTTCAAATTTAAGTCAGTGCAAATGAACAAAGTCACATAAGCACACACTTCCAGTGGTGTGCAGGGCCCAGGGCGGTGTTTTTGTCACAGGGCCTAAATTGAAAGAATGTGGCTTGTGTATTGTGTTTGCATACAAATAAACTATAGAACAAACCCAGACTACGAATGACAGCATAGGCAATTTTTATATACTTGAGGACTTGAATTTCCACATTGCTTCATGTCAACATTTCTAATTGATAGAATACAGACAGAATCCACTTCAAATACAGCACAACAGCCAGCAGTTGGTTATTGATTATTTCTTTCTAGCATAAACTCATGCTCTGTGATCAATAATATAAAAATTTCTCATACAGCTCAGCCGTGGTGTCTTTTAGTCACTGCTTTCTGCCATGGGCAAAATATATTTCCATCCACAATTAAGATAAACACGCCTCCCTCGCAACCTGTCAGAACTTCCCGCTGGCTAACTGAGTGATGTTCTTTAATTAGTCATATGACAAAGTACACTCTGAGTAACATTACTTTCTGATTTACAGTGACATAAAAAAAAAAAACATTTAGTTCGAGTTCTCTGTAGCTGCTTTGCTGATTGCAGAAATATTTCAACATTCATTCCGTGCTATAATCTTCGCTGATAGTCAGGTCAGGGCTTTGATCGGCCGGCCATTTTCGAGACGGCTCTGATTGTTCCCTAAATTTTAAAGTCCCAGGGAAGCAAAATCTGTGATTTCTGTCTAATGGCGTTGATGTCAGTCACAATCTGTAGCACAGGGTTGACTTTTCTTCATGTACAGTACATATCATTTAACAGAACTTTCTGCCTTTTAGGCAACTTAAGCTCATTGAAACATCACCGATCATAAAAATGATCTTCAGGGCTGAAAAATACCACTCTGCAAAAGAGGGTGAAATTTGGTAACGGCAGGGAACACTTCATGGGTGATCCTCGTAAAAAGAGCAAATCTCCTCGGGCACACGCTTTCTCATGGTTTGACTTTTGCATGACCCATTTAATGATATAATGCACGACCATAACATTGGCGCTGTTTCTATACTACTGAACTTGCAAAATGGGAATCCACAAAGTTAAAAAAAAAAAGCTCTTTGCCCATAGACCACATATTAAGATGTAATTAATGTCGTAATCTTTATTTATAAAACCTAAATTAGACATTTGCATTTGTTAATGGTCTTTATTTCTAAATATTTGTATTAGTACATAACTGGGGAAATGTTGGGTGAAAAATCACTAATGAATTCATTATCAGTGAAATTAAATTATGAAATGCCATCAACTAAGCAACTTCTCGGTTAATGAGGCCCTGGGGCCTATGCCAAGAGGCGGGTCACACCGTGGACATGGTACCAATACCAATCCGTTGCAGGGCACACAAACATATACACACTCACACACTACGGGTAATTCGGGAACGCAAATTAGCCTAATCTCCATGTCTTTAGACTGTTGGAGGATACCAGAGGAACCCCATCAAACACAAGAAGAACACCCATGAACCTGAACCCTGGCAACAGTGCTAACCACTAAGCTGTCCTGCCACCAGAGTTAACCATGTAAATATTCATATTATTTATAAGGATCAGCTGTAACATTAACACCCCCGTCAGGTGAACTGAACAATACTGATCACAGTAAATCACAGTAAACTGGTGATAGGAGCATGAGCACCCAAGACCAAAGACCAGTCTGTCTGGTCTGACTTTGGAAAAGCAAATGCAGCACAAATCACCAAAATAAAAGTCAATGCTGACCATGATAGAAAGGCACCCTCAGTGCACCACTGCCTGCTGCACACTGGGCCAAGTACAGTAGAAGCCACACACTGAGGGGCTGGAGCCACACAAGGGGAACCCAAAACCAAGGTGGTACTAATGTTAATGGTTTTAATATTATGGTTGATCGGTGTAAATTGTGTCAATTTAAATTCACATGCTATTTCATTTTCAAAATTTTAAAGACAATTATTATTTCAGCTTTGGTAGCCTCGTTTTTTCTGGATCTAACAAATACTGAACTGACCTGATTCAGTGATGTATCGTGATTCTTTTGTGTTGCAATTCATGTATCGCCACACTGACTCCACAATCTATTTTTTAAAATTAATTTCAATATATATGTTTGCATCTAAGGTGGTAAAATATTGCAGTTCCTCTCTCATCCTACAGGTGGCACACTCTTAACTATTCACACACTGTCAGGCAGCACAACACCCTGTTTGGTAGGAGTGAATAATTTTTTAAAGTTTTTTAAATAGTAACAAAATTAACAACAACAACAAAAAACTTTAATCAGGATATTAAATAAATGGAAATTTCAAATAAATGGAACAAATGGAATCAGCACCTAGGTATCATGATAATATTGTATTGGTGTGTCCCTGGTGATTCCCATCTCATTATCATACACTAGCAAAAGGTGATTTTTTTTCCATTATTCATTTATTCATTCATTCAATGTGAATATTTATTATTCATATGATTATTACTTTATAATAATCAACATCTAACAAATGATTAATTCCATATTAGACATAAGACAAAATAGTTAGTAAAACTAAAAGCAACGCTACAGAGCAAAAGCTAACCTTGCAATATAGCGTACTCTAATGACTCCGACTGTAAAGCTGAAGAAATCCAGATTCTCTCCACTCGCACTCTCGTATTAAGTTCTTAAGTGCCGTAGCAGGCTGGGAATCTCAGACAGGCTGTCAATCAATCTAGCTCATTACAATGTTATTACACCCACACTCTTCTACGCTTGGATTTTATGCTCCGCGTTTGTGTTAGCATTGTGATTATAAAAATAGTGCCCTATAATATCAGACACTTTAAAACCTTTACTTGAGTAGTTTTCTGAACATGTTGCTTTAACTTTTAATGACTTGTTTATTATGTCTATGCAACGTTGCTTATGTACGTTACACATCATTGCAAGCGTCTTGAGGCTGCTGTGTTATAAGGAAGAAATAAAACGCAATAATGTATGATGTTAGAGAAAAATATCAGCCAGTATACCTATTTCTTTGTGAGATACCAGAATACCACAATGTTTTTATTATTAGCCATCCAGGATGCAAGTCTGAGTGAATGAGTTGTCATGGCAATTATAGACGACTAGTGTCGGAACTACTGTTAGAAAAAATTAATCAACACCTTCTGATGAATCAGATGTGAGAATCCATGTTCGATGTGGTATAGTTAAGCAATATCACATGATAGGGAGTGAGGATACGATGAATATCAGCACAACTGTGATGCGTCCGTAGGCGTCGTGACACAGCCCGAGTTTTAAAGGCATCGCTGCCGTGCTGATATTCAGCACAACCTTAATTGATTTTATATGACAGTTCCACAAACATCAATTATCATTTACAGATTATGATTTGTTTTTTTATTTAACCACCACATATCCTTCCACGACCGGCGAAACTAACTAACCGTGACTGGTGGAGCTGGCGACTGACAGTTAGCATAATTAATATGGTGAAAGTAGTTACATTTTTTTTTACAAGTACTATGTAGCCAAAAGATAAGGAGAATAAATCATGGAGGTTGTGGAGTCCTGTAAATCTCGTACGTTTCCCTTTATACAGGTAGTCACAGACTTACGAACATTTGAGTTACGGAATTTCCGCAAATACGAACGGACTGCAGTTCGATTTCTAGTTCAAGATACCAGATACCAATATTTACAATTATATACAATCTTTTCATGACGTAAGTGAATGTATAAAATGTCTAAAGTCCGGTATATTGTATGTGTGCGCGTGTGGGAGTGCTGGAGAAATGAGTCGGAGTCACCGGTTTCAATGAATCAGACCGGAAGCACGATGATAGAAAATGTTGAGTAATCTGTCCTGATGGTTAATAATCCAAATTTACGGAAATCATCAACAAAACAGAGTTCACAGTCCAATACAGAGGGAAAACAACTCTGAAACATAACAGCATCCGGGATTCTCCTCGTGATATAAAGGTGCAGAGACAGCACTGTTACATTTGTATGAGATTCTTTTCCTTTGGAGCATTTATAGTTTTTGGCCACATGATGGCAGTGTGGGGAAAGGGTACAGATTTAGTCAAGCAAATTGGTATGCTTTATATTGTATATTAGTGTCAAAGGGGTATAAGACTTCCTTTGTCTGATTTAAGAACAAATCAGACTTACGAACGTAACTGGTTCATAAGTAGGGGACTAGCTGTATTTCCGCGTATTCTGTTCCGGGGTTAAATCCCAAATAGAAATAGATGGAAAGCCAATGCACTAGGGTGTGCAATCACTTGTTCAACATACCAAGTAATGCCCTTGATTAGGGGTTAGAGAGGGGTTTAGGATTCATGGTTGGGATTTAGGATTCTTGTTTAGATTTTCTTGGTAAAATGTGACCCTGACTGGGTCTACATTACGGCAGGGAGCTGCTCTCTACTCAGAACTACCTTCCATACCAACCTACTTTCATCCATGTTTCGACAGACAGTTAGTGTTACTAATGATTGTAGAACCCCTGGGACATGGAGTGGGACATATGGTGTTACCATCCATTATCACCACTTGTGGAATGCCTTTCGTCCAACCAGATTGCTAACCAGATTGCTCAGTTGGAACTAACTGCAATATAATGCTTAATATGTGCTAGCATTCTATTGTGCTGGTCACCTTTTCTGCATAATAGGTGCGTTTAAATGGGCCCTAATATTGCACTAGTAATCAGAATAATAGTCCTGTTAAGTATAAAGTGGATGAATGAACCGCTAGCTCTGTCCTCTGTGCTTCGACAGAGGCGAGATCACACACACACACACACACACACACACACACACACACACACACACACACACACACAATGCAGTGCTGGAATGTTCGCTGTTTTTCACAGATCAGTGAGGTATACAGTATAAGTCCTAAGCCAAACATCCTGAGAGAACACAAAGTAGTACATACGCATCATGTACATCCGGTACAACATCAAAGAGCATGAGCCATCCATAGGTTCTAAAGAAATCTGGAGAAACAACGAGGAGGAGGTTCTAAAGACATCCAGCAGGAAGTACTGCCATATAAGGAGTGAGAAAGAACTTAAGGACACAAAGAGAAGGGGAAGCAGGAGAAAGTCGACATAGTCATAGGAAAATATAAGAAAACTCTATCAAGTCCAATCAGAATAAACATGCATCATGTAACCACCTGGGTCTGAACAGCTTGACCTGATCAGCCCTGACTGGAAGGAATTTTCAATCATAATGACAGGGTGGCGTAAACCTTTCATAATCCATTTGATAGGTTTTTCTTCCGTTGGTATAAAGATATAGTAGGGGATAACAATACTGTCATCCAATGCACCACCTCTTTTAATTCAGTCTGTTTTTGTGTAAAAGATAATAATCATCTGATCATATCGTATCTTAGTATTAGGCAACATATAACTTTTTTTTTTTAACGTGCCATTATTTATTTACCATGAATGAAGTGAAATGAAAACAAAGACATGTGAGTTCATGTTCAACTCAATGACTGCAAGATGCCCAGGTCCTTTGGCTGCAAAGTACTATAAACCCAAATCATCTCCCCTCCTGTGCTTGACAGTCGGCATGAGGGCTTTCTACTGAAATTCTGTTTGGTTTTGTTTGGGCATTAAGGCCAAACAACTCCACTTTGGTCTCATCTGTCCATAAGATGGACATTTTTTCCAAAAAGTCATGTGTTTTTTTTTGCAAACCTCAGTTGTGCTTCTGTGTTCTTTTTAGACAGGAGTGGCTTTCTCCTGGCAACCTTCAGTCTTCTTCTAATTGTGTCATGAGCTTTAATATTTAACGTGCTCGGTTCTCTGAGCATCGCACGGTCTGACGTTGAGGTGAATGTGCTGGGACGGACACTCTTGGAAAGACTGACAACTGTCTTGGATACATTGCTGTTGTGAATAATCTTTCTCACTGTAGAGCGCTGAACTCCAGATTATTCCGAATTGTTTTGTAACCCTTTCCACATTTCCTGAGTAGAGCAACACTTGCTTCTCTAAGACCATTGCTTATGTCTGGGCATTGTGTTACCACACACCTGGGCCTGTATTCATAAAGCTTCTTATTCCTAAAAGTTGCTTCTAGTGATAAAATTCTAAGAAAATTCTTAGAATTATGACATTTTCTTAGAATTTCCTATTAAATTTAGGACTAAATCTTAGTAAAGATAAAACTGATTAATGAAATATCTTGGACCTTAAAACAGCTAAAAGCAAAAATTGTTAAGACTAGAGAGGAGGACTTTTAAGAGGACAAAATGGCGGGAAAGAAATATTCTCCCAACACTTAATGTAAAAGTAAACGCTGCGCTTCTGTCCGATTTGGTTTTCTTGTTGATTTACTTCCTTCCATCTCTCTTGAATTGTTGGCTACATACTGTACCATGCAAAAGTGCAACTTACACAGACCTGGAATCATGTAAATTGGTAAAAGCTGAGCCATTTTGCTTCCATCAATCTCAAATGGATTACAAGTCATAAAATCAGTACTATAAATAAATGTAAGAACTTAAATATTGTAACTGCTGTGTGGAAATTGGTTGCTTCAAACGTAGGCCCCTTTGCAACATTTGGCTGTTTTAATTAACTTTCAAATATTTAGCCTGTAACAGAAACCAGTAGCCTGTATTCATGACTATACAATTTCTTCTATGAATTATATGATCATATATTCTATTTTCCCAAAGATCGCATTTTAAGACCTATACAGATTTTTTATCAACCAATCACAGTCCTTAAATTGCTGCGTCGTCCCTAGCAACACACCTCCTCACTAAGATAAAGGTTTTTGTACTTTACTTACTCAAAGTAAGAGTTGCTCTGAGAAGTTTCCTAAATCAACTTTTAGTCTAGGACTCCCAGCTAGGACGTTTTAAGCTAAGATAGGAGCTCTGTGAGAGAATTCTAAGAAGCTTTGTGAATTCAGGCCCGAATTCAGACCAGAAAACCGCTGGTTTTATATAGAGGTCTGCACACCTGCAGATGATCAATTACTCAAGGGCTAAAGATTAGCAGCACCTGGCTGCACCTTACCCTCTTAAATCCTGTGGAAGATTTTTATTATGCTTTTGCACAAAAACTGTTCGAATTACAAGAGGGGGGTAAACTCATTTTGGAACATGACTGTAAGTGATGTGACAAGGAGGAAAGTTTATTGTTCTTGAAGAGCTGTAAACGTTCTCGTATGGTCTCCTCCTGTTTAAAATCCGCAGGAGCGGTCTTTACTTCTGAGCATGCTGCTTAATTAGAACGGCAGAAATGCAAATATTGTTCCCACGACGCGACGTGGGTCCGTCTTGGTCATCTTGTTCTACGGAATGAACTGAATTTTCTGAAAGATTGAAGAAAAAAAAAACATTTCTTCTCCTTCTCCTTCGTTGTCGGTTATTTTCCTGCAGATTAAATGCTTTACCGCTTCGCAATCTCAAAATATGTATATTCTGATTAAATGCTTTGTGCATGTCACCACACATCTTATCTCATCAGCGTCCGTGTAAACACTTCTGGAATCTCTGATCACAATAATTTCAATCAGATTGAAGGAATATTGTCCTTGTAACAACAGCAGCAACTGTGCTACTACTGTATGTGTTTTAATACGCTTTGGTCTACAACTAGCATCCTAGCTAGTGTACTTTAGTGCTTTAGAGCTGTAGTGCTATAACGTGCTTTGGAGTGCCGGTACCGTGCTACCTTTAGAGGCGGAAGCTTTCGCATGAATTTTATAGCGTGCTAGGGGATTTAACGAGCTACTGTTCTTTATGCAGTGCAGCGCAGTGAAAGGGTGACGGCTTTATTTGTACCAGTGTGTTAAAATGTATTATTGTGATCCGCTAATCTTTTTTTTATTGACTCGCTGTGTTGGATTTTCTGAAATAGATGCAAGGATGCAAAAGCCTCAGTCACTTGCGAACATCTTGTATTCGATTTATGACGACTTTTTTTTTTTTTTTTTTCCCCGCTCCTGTCAAATGTAAATTGTCAACTCTGTGAGTGCATGTATATATTTATTCCCTTATGTGGGGAAAAAAAAATCAGGCTGCATCTCTCTCTTTCTGTGTGTGTGTGTGCGTGGTTAGGCTATGTGGGTGCTTAGTATGTCTTGAGTATTGCATTTGTATGCAATCCATCATCTTTGGTTAGCAAAAAAGATGGCAGTGTGTTTAAATTCAAATTGAACAACCCCTATCTCTTCCTTCATCTCGGTCTGCCTCTCGCTCTCTCCCTCGCGCTCTCTCTTTTCCTCGTCCGTTATAGTCCATATCTGAACGTGCTCTGAATAAGAAACAAGGCGGCTGATTGAGTCGCAATTTCTCTCTGCTGCTTTCATGCAAACCCTTCTGTTTCATCATGCCCCTTTTTTCAGCCTGTCTTTTTTCCCTTCCTTCTCTCTCTCTCTCTCTCTCTCTGTCTGATACACACATGCACAAACACGCACACACATAATCTAGCTCTTCCTCCTGTCCATAAGTCTCTTTCATTTCCCCCTCCTCTATATTCGTTTGCCTTTGATTCTTTCATTTCATCTGTCTCCCTCTCTCTCTCTATCTTTTTTTTTTTTGCTGCCTCTTTTCTATTTGATGAGCCAAAAAAAGAAAAAAAAAAAAAAAAAGAAAAATCCTTTTCTCATTTCTTCTCCTCTGTCTTCTTTCACTCTTCTCCTTTAATCCTTTCTTGTTCTGCCCATTCTTTTTCTTACAGCTGATGAAAATCCTCACCCACACAAAAAAACAAAAAAAACAATCCAGCGACGCCCCTCTTCCCACATACGTCCCTAATCGGATTGCAGTAACACCGGGTCTCATTCGGCCTCTATTCCTCTAACATGCGTGTTCCTGGTCCACCATGATCGATCTCATCATGTCATGATGGGGAAGCTGTATTCTAGTGCTCTGCTGGACGGAAAATTATTTCGGGTTGCTGGATTATCATGACCGGCCCTGATTCGAATTTTATTGACTTTACGTTAAGTCTTTTGTCTTTGCAGTGTTGCTGTTATACAGTGTCTGCAAGTTTTTGAGCATGCATGCATAACTGTAGATATACACAGATCATCCATAACATTAATACCACTGCAAGGTAAATGAAATAACATTGATTATCGATCATATACCAGTAAACTAGTGACAGGATCATTTGGGACCAAAGGTTAGCCCGTCCAGTCTGATCCCACAGAAAAGTCATTGTACAACAAACTGCTGAGGAAATAATTAATCCTGGCTATGACAGAAAGGTATCAGAACACTCAGCCTAACGTTCATGGGGCTTAGCTGGCAAAGAGGTCAAGGTTGTTGATCCGGCCCCCAAATCCCCCAGATGTCAATCCAATCAAGCATCAAGGCAAAGGACCGGACAAACAATTCTGATCCAGGGAGGCTTCATCACCTCAAAAATCTGCCGCCAATGTCCCGGTGCCAGACGCCACACCCACACCACATCACACCTCGAGAGGTCTTCACAAGCTTAGCTATAATGTTTTGTGTTTTAATGTTATGGCCGATCAGTGTATATTTCTGCTTAAATGTCAATTCATATTGAGGATTTTTTAGAAAAGAGATGACAGACTGGATCATTTTCTTTAAAAAAAGTCGCAAGTCCTGTTTTGTGAAATTAAGGAAAAGTTCATTACTTTCACTGTGTACTGTGTGTTGGAGTATGTTACAGTATGTGTAGTATGTGCTATATAGATTAATAGCTGATGATCTTTTTTAATGTAATTTTTATACTAAACAACAAAAAAAAAATCACAGTTTCAAAAAGTCCTGCATCCATCAAAGTAACCAACTTAGAATGCGGAAATGACTGGAATTGAGTTAAGAACTAAACCTGGAAGGGTAGTGCTGAAGCGTCTGAAACTTTGTGAAATAAATGTGGTTGGAAAAAAAAATCATATATGACTGTGACCAAAGAAAGAAATTACTTGGTGGTGCATTAAAAAAAAACAACCTGAGAGTAAAAGCTTTAGTGATGTTTAACAGTGAAAGTACTGTAAGAGCATTTCCACCAGGGATTGGGACTAAACAGCTGTGTAGCCATAAGAAAACCATTTGTTAGTAAGACTAATATGACAGGGAGCATAAAGGTTGGACTTGGGAGGAATGGAAAAAAGGTCATGTGGTCGGATGAGTCCGGATTGACCCCATTCCAGAGTGATGAGTGCGTCTCAGGGTAAGAAGGGAAGCACATAAAGAGAGGCACCCATCATGCAGAGTGGCCACTGGAGGCAGTGTTATGATCTGGGGTTGCTTCATTAGGTCAGGTCTAGGCTCAGAAATGTTATGTGGCAATAAAATGAAGTCAGCTAAATGACCAGGTTATCACATTCATGATTTTTTTTCTTTCCTGACAGCACAGGCCAAAAAAAGCTAAGACAAGATGATGATGCCTGAAGAGTCTTTTGTTGCATATATACGGTAGTCGATGCATTCATCATATGTGTAGAAGGCATTCAATCTTCTTTATACAAAGATTGTATAATATTCTAACAAATCCCAGGATATTAGGCTGCAGTAGATTCATTAAGTGCTCAGCAGGACACTGTGTGACCACAGTAACTCTCTTAAATATAGCATTATAACAGAAGAGCACAAAGTTTTAAGCAGTAATAAGAAATTAGCAGATAAACAGGCTGTACTCTAAATGTATTCTGAGAATAAAATGAATAAAGAAATATTTAAAGTTTGACTTGGTAATACTGTATACTAACATTAAATCATCTGAAATAATCCATAACCCAGGTGATTTTCATACTACATCGGGCAGTAGTCCTAATATGTGCAGGTAATTTACACAAATTACAGCCTAGTGGCACTGAATATTTATGGTTAATTATCAGTGAACAGATAGATAATGACAGCTAGGCAATTATGCAACACCTGTTTTTTTTTTTTTTTTTTTAATAGAAAGTCATGCCAAGCTAAGTGGCTATAATATCCAAGGTAGTCATTCTTTCAACATCTTTCAATTGGTTTTTCTTTTCTTTCGTTTTTTTTAAATAAATAAATTAATAAATTAATAATAATAATAATAATAATAGTATGGTTCAACACAAGCCAATAGAAAATATTTATACGGTATATTTTTGCATTAGAGGTGTAAAATGTTGCCATTCCTCTATAATCCTACAGGTGGTGCTCCAAACTGTTCACACTTTGGCAGGCAGCACAGAATCCTGTGTGGTAGGTGCGAATTATTTGCTTGGTTTGTTTAGAAATGTAAAACATGAATAATATTGAATCTGGATATTCACCCTGTGTTACTAATAGAATTGCAATACAAATCAAATCGGCACCTGGGTATCGCGATTATATATCGTATCAGGTGCTCCTTGGTGATTCCCATTATTACAAGCCAAGCATTATGAAAAAGTTAGGAACATCTAGGAATTAAAGTCTGACAGTTGTCTGGGTTTGAAGGTTTCCGCCAGACAGTGGTTGTCCATTAACGACAGTACGTCCCCTACATACAAACAGAGAGCATGTTTGTAAGTACAATTTGTTCGTAAGTCAAAGAAACATTGTCTAGGTACTGTATTAGGATACTGACACAATTGGCTATACACAGAATATTACAGTACAGTGTTGAATGATTCACGTTAAAAGAATGAGCAATGTCGGCCATATTTGCACCTCACTCCATTCCCTTCAATTATTTTCACTTTTTTCTTTCCATCGTTACCTGTACCTGCTTCATCGCTGCAGCTTTTATCCTTGCTTCTGGGCTTGTACTGCACTTGCCGAGGATGCAAACGTAACAATATACGCCGGATATGTGATTTAACTTCTGTGATTGAACATGCGTGGATGCATGTCCATATTGTATCTTCCAAAGTTCATAACTTGAATGCCCATATGTAGGGGACTTCTGTAGTGTGATTCACCGAGGACTATTCTCTTTGATCTGAGTGTGAGTATAATTCTAACCGTGAACGTAGGAGGAGCTTCTCTGGAGGTTGATGATCTCTCTTGATTATAATCTATGTGATGTTGTCACATTACTCTCTCATAGAGTAAACGTTAGCAGAAGCTAGAGAAAATGTATTTTTAATGTCCGTGCGCAAATTTGACGGTGCTTTACTGCTTCGAGAAAACAAGGAGGAGCGAAGCTTAATTCAGTGGCTGGCCAAATACAGCCAAGTGCACTGCCAAATCCCCAGTGTTGACCCAGAGTGCTGAATTAACAAACTACCGTGTTTATATAGGTCCAGTTAAACACTAAGCGTTAAATCAACACTGGGGATATTAATGTGTATACTAATACTTTAATCTTTAGTGAAAATACAAAGTATTGACCCAAATGACTTTAAATATTTACAAGCGGTCATATATACAGTACTGCATTCTGGTCTGAAACTCAAATTCCCTCCCATGCACTAGGCAGTGTGCTTATCTCCCTTAAGCTGTATCCAACACAGAGGTCTAACAAAGTAAACAGGAAGCCGTTAGAGATTTGCCCCACATGGGCGATCAAGAAGACTCACATAGAAGAAAATGTGATAAGAAAGCAGGTTACAGTAGGTGAATATATAAACTGTATAAATAAACCCGACACCTTAAATTGTGCATTGCATTTAAATTTCTGACCTCTCATAGTCTAGAGATTTAAAAAAAATGAGTGACAGTCTTAATGTCACGCTGTAAATGTGTGTCTTCCACTCGGACACGTCTATCAGACATCTATCTACATTATTCCCAGCTCCACCTCTACTATATGGCTTGTATCGTACCTTGGCAAGAATTGTTACCAAATTCAGCATCGGTGAGTAATTATTATACAGCTTGCTCGGTGGTAGAGAGCCAACATTCTGGATTATGAGTAATTTGCAAGGATGGATGGTAACAAACTGTGTGTACTCTTGTTTTTAGGGCTTGAGTACATGGTTCACTGTGCCAGTACATTTTTTATTTTTATTTTTTTAGCATAATTAAATAGTAGTTCTTTCACATTTTAATGTAGCGTTATTTATTTTTTTTAATCATCATTACATAATAAAAACAATAATGCATTTACCACCATAGTAACATAACCGTATTAAAAGATATAATATGTGCGAAAAAATTTTTTATAATGTAACTTTAAGACATGAGTAAAACAAAGCAGTTACTTGTCGAAGGTCTAGACTTAACCAACAGCCGCGGAATAAAGATGAGCAGATAAAAATGAGCCCAATTTTTCATGCATTTATAGTTTAAAATAATTAAAAGGAGAATGCAAAAGAATTTATGGACTTATATACAGTATGTTATGCGAACGAAACCAGTAAAGCTAACAGAATTTCATACTGTAGGTTAAAAAATTGTGTTGTAGTGGTTAGCACGGTCACCTTGCACCTCCAGGGTCCGGGTTCGATTTCCACCTCAGGGTCTGTGTGCATGGAGTTCACAATACATTCCCAAACAAGTCGATTTTATTTAGGAATACTTTTTTTTCTTTTTTTTAACTGAATGAACAATTTCCTTGATCGTTCGTTCCTTTTACTGTTACTCAAGTGAATTATTACTACAGTAGCAGTGTCAGTGTGCTTTGTACTCATCACACCACTGTTTTTTGCTGAGCCAAGCTGGACTGTCTAATAAAAAAATATTCTGGGTCTCGGTGGGGGCCACGACTCCAGAATCTTAAATACACATGGCGCTGTATTAATCACGTTGTTAATTTAATATAAGCAGTTAATGAATATGCAATCACCCTATAATCTTTGCAAACCATGTGAAACAAAACAAAAAAAAAGACCAGGTGAAACAACACCATGTTTCTTCGTGTTAGATTACATGAAATTATGCTGATTAAACTGGAACAAATGTTTTATTGTGACAGGCTGCAAAGTGCCTGAGGATACAGTTTATTAGTTGCTTACTGTTTGTCAAAACCTCAGCAGCAACCTCATTTCCCCAGCATTCAGAACCACCAGTACAGTGGAAGCTCAGCATACGAATGCCATCCTGTACGGATTTTCGTTACTTACAACTGGGAGCAGTTCAAAACTTGTTAGTGTCAGTGGAAAGTCAACCCGAAGTCAACCAAGATTTTTTTTCAGAGAAAGTTGTCTGTCTTTAAAAGATTCTAATTTTTTTTTTTTTTTTTTAAATATTGGTAATATTTTTGGCTGCCAGGAACGGATTATCTACAAATGCATTAATTCTTATGGGAAAATTTGTATTGCAATACGAATTTTCGCTTTTAGAAACATCACAATGAATTCAATTAGTATTATAATTACTGCCCTGATCATCTGTCATCATCTGCACCTGTTTCTCACTGGTTCACGCCTTAAGTTTTGAAATCTTGACTGATTCATACAGTATGGCTTAACAAACAAAAAACAAACTAGTCGGGTACAGGGGCTGGAGTAAATAGGAAGTCTGGAGAACTATTCCTCAAGACTATATATAAAAAAGAAAATTCAAGAAAGTCTGGCTCTTTGGGAGCAAAATATGAAAAGATCAGGGGCGGCTTTTGCAAAGTACTGTATATTTGAAGTGATGGGAAAAAAAAAACATTACCTTTGATTGGGTGGATTGTGAGACTGCTTGCTTCCGTCAGGGTAAAGTCTGAGTACCGCTTTACTGCCTTAAAAGATCAGCATCCAACCTGAAGTGTTTGTGTCCTTCTCCATGTATGTCGTGGAGGTTTTCCCACACTGTCACAGGTTTAAAGGAGGGTTTTTAGAGATATCCGTGTATTTATTCCTAAAAACCATCAGACTCGAGTTCATCGGTGTGGGCTGTCACCAGGAAATCCCAAACTGAAGAAAGACCACATGGGATGCACATAATGGTGTTCTGGTTCATTTACAAAAACAAGATAATCCTTCAGGTGATCAAAGCATCACCTTTGTTCCGGACCTTTCTGTCCCGAGCACGGCGGATGGTCTGTCTCACTCACGATTGTCCTGCATCATGGACTAAATGCTCGACCATAGACCATGCACGGTCTTTTCCCAAAACCCCTGGCGTGCTGTAACTTTACTTTATGCTGGCGTTTGTTTTCGCGTTGAGTAAAGGAAATGCTCTTGGACGTCACCGGTAATTCAATTGAAATCCCTTGTGCTTGCCAGTGATGGTCAAAGAGAAGGAGGGACCATAGATCTTGGTTTACACCAGAAGCATCCTTGTTCTGCTGAGAAAACAAATACAGGCTTTTATTAGAGATAAAGTTATATAAGATGATATAAAAGTGAGGGAATTTAAGTGTGATTTCTCGTTTCTTGTTTTTTCTTTTTCTTTCAGAAATCGTGTGAGTGGATAATAATAAGATTAGACTTGGGCCAGAACCTTGGATTGATTTTTGCTTAGACCTTTCTTTCTAATTTTGCTAATACGTTTTTAGACTTTTCTTTTTGGTTGGTTCCATGAAACCCAATTAAATTTTTATGTAGGTCAAGCTCATGCAAAAAGCATCATGTTTCAAGGCAACTGTCAAGCGAATTTGAACCCTCAAGAACGTGCCATTTGAATTTTGGAGAAGTACATAAATATGAAAATATTACAGATTTTCACAAACCCAAAGAGCAAATGATCCAATCCGCAATCTCTTCATGACCTCAAAATAAATAAATAAATAAATAAAAAAATCGAGTCAAGCCAGCTCATTAGGATTTCAGAACCTTCTTTAATTTTGGGTTCAGTCCAGTACTCAATTTGGGTCTTGGACTCGATTCTTGTCTATTTATTTATTTTTTTTGTAGTTTACTGTATTGACTAGACCTTTGCTTAGAATTATTTGTTTTTATACATGGACCTGCCCGACATATTGTGACTCATACAGCAAGAATCTTAATTTTCTGTTAAGAAAATAATAATAATAATAATAATAGCAGTTAACAGCAGATGTACCAGATGTTCTTAAATGTCCCGGGTCAGGTGAGTGCTGAATCAACTTGATGTAACATTGCAGGCGTATGGCTTTAGCATAGGATTAGCATTTAATAACATACCGTAGGCAACGCCCCCTAACACCATATACTGTAAATGCAGGTGCATGTTGTGCCATGTGCAAAGACACGTCACCCAAGGAAGGTAGTAATAATAACAAGAACTATAGCAGTCACGAAATCAAAGTACTTTGCAATGAACTTGAAGTAATTATGTGATCTTTCAGAATGAGAGCTCTGGCATTACAGGGAAAAAATAAAAAAACACAAGGGCAAAAGATCTGTGACGCTGTGAATGCCGTGTCAGCCGAGGAACGTACAGTTAAATAAATCTTTTTAAAAACTGGTTTGCTGGTACATGGAGTGAGGGCATAACCTCTGTCAACTATGTAAAAAAATTGAAAAAACAGTTGAACTAGATTGTGGTTTTTCATAATTATATGTTTCAAAGTACTTGTGGCAATTCGAAACAGGTCAGCACGCATTCATCCATCCCCTCAAATCTGTGCGATCTCTAAAAACGCACTCTCAGAATAAGCCCTGGATGGCCAAAGCATCTAACAGCAATGTGTTCGCCATTCAGAAGCCAAACGCACGCAAGGATCATAGGGTTTTTCTTTTTTCCCCCACCCCTCCCTGGTCTTTATTTAATCTTTACAGTTATTGAACGTTGTGTACTTACTGTGTATTGTGTCTTGTCTATAACAAATGTACAGCCGGGATCGAAATTCCTTGTGTGTGTCAACATACAGTACTTAAAACCCGATTCAGAACATTAATTGGGATCAATTGACCAATAGTATCTCCCCTTAGCCCTTGAATTAACTATTATGATTTCCAATCATTATAATTCCTCTAAAAACATATAATAATTAAAATTTGATTATATAAACCTTTTTGCATGTTTCTCAATTTTAAAACTATGTTTCTGTGTATTGGCACGGTGGTGTAGTGGTTAGCACTGTCGCCTTGCACCTGGGTTCGATTCCCGTCTCTGTGTGCATGGAGTTTGCATGTTCTCCCCGTGCTTGGTGGGTTTCCTCCGGGTACTCCGGTTTCCTCCCACAGTCCAAAGACATTATGCATTCCCAAATTGGCCGTAGTGTGTGTGTGTGTGTGTGTGTGTGTGTGTGTGCCCTGCGATGGATAGGCACCCTGTACAGGGTGTACCCCGCCTTGTGCTCCAGGCCCCCTGTGACCCTGAATACAGGATTAAGCGGTATAGATGGTGAGTGAGAGAGTGAGTTTCTGTGTATTGGATAAAATAATTTGCAGGCTGTGAAAACTAGAGCTGTTTTTTTTTTTTTTTCGTTCATTGGTAAGAGGTGTTCTCCAGTACCAATATTCTTTTACCTAAGAGCAAAAATAATAAACACTGGCGAATCCCAGAAATGGATGGGTACGGAAAAGAATATGGGTATGATAAAAAATAATTTGTATATCACTTCTTCCATGAGATAAACTGTTGTTAGGCTTTTGGCGGCTCCTATCGAGGGGTGGAACCATCAGTGATCTGCATACAGACAACTTGGCACAGCTTTTACACCAGATGCCCTACCTAGCACGACCCTCCCATTTTATCCGGGACCGGCCCTGCATCTAGTGGTTGGGGACCTTCCAGATGGCAGGTGAGAAACCTAATCTAAGAGCTTGTAGGAAAAAAAAAAAGTTGAGATGTTTTTTGTTTAAATGAAGCCACCTAGTTGAAGTAATTGGTTACCCTGGAAAAGGTCAGGATGGTTCTTAGTCTTACTTTTAATTGGACTGGAACTTGTCTTGGACTTGGCCAATTAAGACGCCATCTTGACTTGATCTCTGTTAGACCTGGTGTTGGACTTAACAATGGTGGTCTAGACTTTACTCCATAAAAGGTTCATCAGTGATACTTCGATTGTCATTTTCTTTAGTCAACAATAACTACTAAATTGCTCCACATACGGTATGTGACAGAATTAAATATCTAAACGGGTTAAAATAAAAATGTCAAAGAGACAAACGTAAAAAAAAAAAAAAGTATAAACATTACGATATTCAATTTGTTACTATCAAGGAGCCGGTCCATAACTGTGTGATGGTTTTGGCTACTTTTAATGTTAAATAACTTGCTGCAAAAAACAAGGAATGGGCTTTAATTCACATTTGTAACATGGCCTTGCTTTCGAAAAATGAATTAAAACGATGACGTTTGCATGCTACAGTATAAATAAAATAAAAAAAAAGATCATTGAGGAAATTTCAAAGGAAAAAGTCATTAAGAAAATCGGTAGATCTTGACTAAAGGCAATAATAACAAAATGACAAAGATATGAGACTGAGACCATATAAATATATGAGTGGAGTTCAAGTCAAACAAGGACTGATGAAAAGGGAATTGATGGAATTTCTCATGAATGAATGCATAAAACTGAGTTACGTTTACAGAAGGCTTCAAGCAGAGTACAGTGATGAGACTCTTACTGTGTAGCTGCAGTAGTACATGGCTTTGAATGGTGAACATTTGGTCCATGAGGCTCATTGTTCTTGCTAAATGTGTACTTAGACTTGACTAAGAGTTTATGGGAAAAAATAGCTGAAGCCAATTAGTTGAAATAAATGGCTTGACCTGAAGGAGGACCTGATAGTTCTAAGCTTTACTTTTATTTGGACTGTAACTTGACTTGAACCGCCTGTCTGTGGGAACTGTATGCACAATCATTCACGAAAAACAAATGCACTTGCACATTACAGGGACTTCAGCTGGGAGTTATTGCCACATCATTATTGCGTACAGTCCTGACCTTGCTCCATTTCCAGATGTTTGGATCATTAATGGGGTTCCTGGGAGGCCAGCGTTTCAGACGTGAAGCAGGCATGTCTCTGGTCTACTTAGAAAACGTTCTACCTTGATGATATCCAAGCCCCAGTGAAACGCTGGGATAAGCGCATTAGCGTAGCAGGGGATTATAGCGAGAAATAAAGGTAGTCTTTTAATTCTCATAACTTGTGTTCTGTTATTCCGCGCAATCAAAAGTCCCAGTTTGACTGGAACTCATATTTCACACTGAACTCAAAGTAAAAAAGAACAGGATGTAGTAATGTATCATATATCTAAAAAGAAATCAAATAAATCATTCTAATAAAGATGTGTTTTGTTCTTCACAGTTTAAACAACGTTTCAAAAAGGTGCAATCGTGTTGTAGTGAATTTCGCAAGTGCAAAAGCGGGACATTTATATATTTAGTCATCGCACGGTTTCAATTGTGTTTCTATTTGCGAGACGATCTGTTTATAACAATGTTTATATTTTCTCTTTGTCACCGAAGAAAAAGGTCTCCCACACACAATGTCAGGCTGTTGAGCTAAAGAGTGTGTGTGAATCTGAATGTGGAACGGTAATATCGACCTTCGCGTTCCCCCGAATATCTCGCAAACGTCATTTGAGCTTTTCATCGGAACACTAACTGGAGAAGTTGACAGCGTCTATCCAAGCCCAAATAGATAGTTAAGTGGAAAAGAGTTTGTTTAAACAGTCCTGAAATGCTGCTGGTTTTTTTTAAGTGCACAAAATCAAACAGCTCCTATTTGAACAAGGAGAAATAAACTGAACCCTGCCATCTAATTAATTTTGAGATTCGACTGAGATCTTTTAAATTCTACCAAGCACATAAACATGTGCAGAAATATTTCCTATGATCCAGCTGTTTTTGTTGGTTGTTGCAGTGCAGTTGAATGCTTTATGAAACACGAAAGATGGCACTGAACATGGGATTGCTCATAAATGTGCGTGATGGATCTGAGAGTTGAGCACAGTTCCAGGCTTTTTAAACTTGATGAATTCATTTCATCCATGAATGGGTTTAAAGAGCTCCTAACCTTTTTATAAAAGTACCAACTTATGGGATGCATTAACTTCTCATCAGTTATACATGCAGTGTGAATTCCTGATTCTAGGGTGTAATGACAAAACAGAGCCAAAGGTTCAAATGCATGCTCAATTTTTCATCGAAATCCTTTAAATAAGGTCAGGGAATTGGGTACGTCAGGCTGGAGCTGTATTTATTTCGGTACGATTAGATCCCATTTTAAAAGGTTTCTCTAGGTTTTTAGGATTACCAATTTGTTTTTGTTTTATATATTGGATTATGTACAGTATAATACACTGTATGTTACACATATACATACAATTTATGAACTTATATGTCATCAAAGTATTTGCCCAAATGCAGACTAATGGGCAATTCTGACGGTTTTGAGCTTGTTGGAATGCATAAGGAAAAGTTGTGGGGGAAAAAAGGTTAAAAAGTGGCATCACGGTGACTTAGTCGTCGACTCTAATATTCGGCCTATTCGGAATGAAAATGCATCATGTAAACACCTCAATCGGATCCAGCCCTGATCATAATAAATTTTCAGAATGAGGTGTGTGTGTGTGTGGGTAAACATTTGATAATCTGCTCAATAGGTAAATATTATAGTCTTGTAACAATCGGCTTGAGCCGATTGTTTCTCACTGGGCGAAATAAATCTATTCTTTCTGCCCCATGGGGGTAACATTAGCTGACTTGAGTTTCCAGAAAGGAAATGTTACTTCAATTCCTGATCGCTAAACTCAGTGTGAACAAACAACTCTCACTAACGCTCTTTACTTTGAACCTTCATCCGCCTGATCTGTGACTGAGGAAGGTGCACTGGCTGGCTCGCCATTTCATTTCTAACCAACTATAGATGAGACTGATAACCTTTTCACCAATCATAATGCATTCCAAGATGGAATTTGTCTGAAAAGATGGGAGATCTCACCTAATCTCTAAATTGGAGAAAAATTCAGATTAAACACGTCACAGTAGGCAAGAACCACTTTGGCACATGTCAAAAAGTTTGATTCAGATTAATGCTTTGGTCTTATTAAACAATTACGCTGGAATGTGTAATTGGAATGATTTGAATTGGATTGAAGACATATTGTCCATGTAAACCTAGCTACTGTCGCCTTGCACCTCCAGGGTTGGGGGTTTCATTCTCGTCTCTGTGAAATTCAGTTTCCTCCCACAATCTAAAGGCGTAGGTTAGGTTTGGATGCTACCATCAAGGCCGATGCACACACAATTTGGCACAGGTTTCACACCGGATGTCCTTCCTGACACGACCCTCCCATTGTATCCGACCTGGACTGCATCCAGTCCCAGGGGTTTGCCATTGGCTGGGAATTGAACCCACGCCTTCCGCATGGCAGGAGAGAAACCTACCCATAAGCCACCAGTGCCCACGGTGTAGGTTGAGTGGCGTTATTTAATTTGCCTGTATATTGTGAATGGTTGTGTTGGTGCTCTGCAACGGGTTGGCACCCCATCCAGGTTGTACCCTGTCATGTACTGTACATTCCCTGCGATAGACTCTAGGCCCCCTACACAGGGTAATCAGAATGGACAATAAATAGATGGACAACTAAAACCACAAAGCCTTCCGTGAAGTGCCATGGTTAGATGTAGGCATATCATTAAGATGTAGGCCAAGCATTAATTTGTTGCATTAATAATTATGCCAATGAAAGGTCTTCGCAAGGATAGTCAGACAAATGCGTGTGAATGTACTGAATGTGTGTGGCTGATAACACGATAGTGAGAATGTGAAGGAGATTTAGGACAAATAAATTACTGCCTGTGCTGACAGCACGAATGAAAGCAAATAACAGGTCGAGTTGTCCTCCGATTCGCACACACCCACACACGCATTGCAAAGGTTAATGTCTGAGCTTAGCAGCTAAAGCAGTTGGTCAGCTAGTTCTCGGTACAAACACTGCAAAAATGTACCAAATGTGCTGCCAAATTCTGACAGTGTTAAATGGACGGTTTGGCAATAAATCAGATTTCGACATTATCCCCTCTACTCGGAATGCAGTCAATCAACCAAAACATGTTTTGCTCTCTGAGGTGTTGCAATAGTTTTGCCATGGAAATATGATGCTAATGTAGCTGATAATTACACATAATCACAGGTAAAATATAATAATAAAGAAAAGCACTATCACTACAGTGGTTTTGGACTTACTTTAGACTACTTTTTTCACATAAATAAATAAGTATAATTCTTGAGAAGCTTGTTAAACAGGACAAACTTCATAGTACAAATGCTAGTCTTATGTGGTAAAATAATTACATTTTGTTTCAACCTGTAGAATAAGGGAGACAGTGTAATTATATTCATTCAAAATATCAAAACAATTTAGTCCGTTTAAAGATACATTAAGAGTTGGACATGTATATTCGCGAAACAGAAATTTTGAAAAATGTCTGCTCTCATTACTTGGTCAGGGCTCGTTTAGCACAAATTACTAAATCGGTACGGCACGGCATGGGGGTGATCAGCCTGTTGCACTGCTGCGGCATTACTGAAGACCACGTTGCTTTAATAGAAGCCCTTGGTTTGTCTGTATTGTTGGGCCAGGTGTTTATCATTTTTCTGTTGACAATACACCATGGAGAGTCAAGTGAGTTGGCTGGCCAGTCAAGCCCAGTAATATCATGGTCAGCAAACCAGTTAGTAGCAATGTTTGCTACAGTAAGTTCTAATGGAAATGGAAATCTACATCTCCATAAAGCTTGTCAGACAGTTCATGAAGTGCTCGACAATCTTCTGGTAGATGCCTTTTTTGACTTTGAACTTGATAAAACGCAGTGAACCAACATGGCACCCCTAATCATCAACAACTGGAAACTTCAAACTAGACTCTAAGCTACAATACTTGTGCCTCTCCACTCTTCCTACAGACTCTGGGACCTTGCTTATTTGCTTTGACCTGCAAAGAGGACTTCTCTGAGGTTGACTCTAGTTCAGTGGCTTGATACTACGAACGCAATGATTGTAGCCACATTCCTGAAGATGTCTGATCTTGAGGCACTGACTCCAGCCTCACTCGCCTCATTGTGAAGCTCTCCCAAGGTCTTGGACGGCTTTGTTTGACAATTCTTTGAAGGCTACAGTCTTCCCTGTGGCTCTTGTATCTTTTCCTGCCGCACATTTCCCTCCTAGTCAACTTTCCATTAAAATGCTTCGATATAGGACTCTATATGACGGCCAGCCATTTCAGCAATGAACGTCTATGGCTTATTCTCCTTTCTGAGGATTGTTGATGATTATCTTCTGGACAACTGTCAAGTCGGCAATCCTCTCCATTCGCGTACTGAACTAGACCGAGATTTACACGCTATTTATACCACCGTTTCTCACACATAGAGTATACTTGGGCGGTCGGCCAAAGTATATTGACGGCCGTCCAAGTATATTTGCGGACCCCTTTTTTAAAATCTGTCCGGGACAACGGCGCTATCTGCGATTGATTAACTTGTAGCGGACAGTTCCCTCTCGCGCAACCGCTCCTGTACCTGTTTATTATCCAATCGGACGAGCGGCGTACTAAGAGGCAGTAAATGTAATGGATGCCAGCTTCAGAATGAGAAGGGCGTACTGATGATCGCATATGCTTTGCAGAGAAACACAGTTTCATACAATACCAAATAAATCAATATATTGTGTTAAAGGTCATAAGTATTTGCTTGTATGCTGGCCTGTTCCGCTGGCTACCACCACCGCAAGTGTATTTCAGACCTGTAGGAAACACCGTAAACTGCTGCCAAAGTATACATTGGTATATACTGTACAGTATGGCTTGAAATACAGTATATATATACATGGAATATGAAGTATA
Organism: Clarias macrocephalus; assembly: GCA_011419295.1. Taxonomy (NCBI): domain Eukaryota; kingdom Metazoa; phylum Chordata; class Actinopteri; order Siluriformes; family Clariidae; genus Clarias; species Clarias macrocephalus. The sequence continues at coordinate 30,284 of JAAGKR010003002.1, forward strand.
AAGGCTCCGATCTGAGTTTCTTTTCTGCATTGCATTGCAAAGTGAATGTTCACTATTTAAATCGCTTGTGGGATGGATGCCACAAAGCAGTAACATTCTAACTGTATTAATGGAGAGTATATAAACCTCATGGACGTACGGTAAGCCGGAACAGACCGCGTTTCTAAGTCGGAGAACTTGAAGGTTTAAAATGACAGAAAAATGCATTTCGATTGTCTGAAAGACAGAGAGTGAGAGATTTAACCAAGCCATTCTCTACTATCACACCTGTTCTGGATTTAGACATCACGGCACTCTATAGAAAATGCAATGTATCCGTAAATCCATCACTTCTGCTTTTGAAAATCTGTCCCAACACGTCACATTCATCGCTTCTGCATCTTTCATAATAAATCCCGCGATCCAGTCGCCTGGCTCCGAGTACTAATGGAATTTGAATTGTGTTTACTCGGAAGGGCCGATGGGCCGAATTTACAGATGAGCTTTTCGATTCGTACAAAACACAACATGTCTTCCGCAGACTGCCGTGTCTGAAGAGTGGAGAAAAGATAAAAATAAGAATAATATTAATAACAGGCCCACTCTTTAAGACTGCACGCTTCCATCCCATTCTGATCTGATGTACAAATCCACTGTACTTCAAGGAGCGAGTGTGTGAGTGTTTGGGTTCTAGGAAAATGATTGTGTATTTATGCACCTTATTTGCTTAATCTGTGCATGTCAAAGTGCTTAGCACGCGCGTGTGTGTGTGTGTGTGTGTGTGTGTGTGTGTGCGCGCGAGTGTATGTGTGTGTTTAGGGGGGTTCTGCTTAACTATTCAGCACACAGCAGCACCTTATTTTCTCCCCCACAATTCATCATTTGACAGGGAGAGGGGGGGGAGGGGAGGTCGTGAACTCATTGGAGAATAAGTTGGAGGCTAGCATTACTGTCAGGATGAGGAAAGCTTCCATTAATTTGACGTCGAGCCAATTCTCTGGTGAGGGCGAAGCAAAGATGGCCGTGTACGTGTGCGCGTGTGGCTGTGCGGGTGTGTGCGTGTTTTAGGGAGAAATGCAAACAGAGTGTCACGATGATGAATGTTCTTCTGTGAGCGTAGCTTTAACATTAATGGCAGTGTGTTAATGTTTGCTAGTGAACATGTGTGTATGCCGAACAGCTGCTCTTAGAGTAGACACAGCGAGCCCTACAAATGTGAAGATGCATCAGTTTTATGGCTTTGTGTTTATTAGCTTACTCCATTATTAAAATAATCTCTCTCGCACAAGCAGCTTTAGCAGATCTCATTTCCCAGCTCTATCGCAGATATATGAGGCTCTGCCAGCGGAGTTAACTTTCATAATTACTATATATACACACAAACATATATACAGTATAGTGGGTTTCCATCAGAAAATGTGGTGCAGTAACAAATCCAACATTTTATGCTCTTTCCATTTTTCCATTTTCATTCCCGAAGGACTCGTACAAAAGGGAAAATAATAAATAGTACAGCCCACTGATTGGTCAAATACAATTGACAGAAATTCCTCATGAGGCCCATTATTTTGGAAAAGAAAGAAAGAAAGAAAGAAAGAAAGAAAGAAAGAAAGAAAGAAAAAAAAAACTGTGTACCACCGTAGAAAAGATCAAATCACCTCCAACAATGCTACAGCTTTCTTGAAATAATATTTAGGAATTTAGGATGCAGCCTTGAGCCTCTTGCCTTACACCTCCAGGGGTTAGGGGTTTGAATTTTTCTCTTTCTTCTTTATGTGTGGAGTTGCATGCTGTCCACAGGCTTTGTGAGATTCCTCTGCATAATTCGGTTTCCTCCTACTCTACAATGTCGGTTGATTGGCATTTCTAAATTACCAAATGTATGAAGCGAGGTGTGTATATTTCTTTATCTGTTTATATTATGGCAATGTGATCGATAGCAGCGATTTACTCAAGCGTCGTAGATACTAAAGTTAAAGACTTCTTCTACTGTGGTTTGTCTTTCGGCTGCTCCTATTGAAGGGGCCGCCACACCGGACCAACAACTTGGCAAATGTTTTACACCAGATGTCCTTCCTGACGCCACTCTCCAGGCATTTTATCCAGGCTTGGGACTGGCACTGCATCCAGTGGCTGGGGTTTTGGGCATTGGGTGTGAATTGAACCCAGGTCTTCTGCATGACTGACAGGCGAGAAACCTACCACAGAGTCACCAATGTCCAGGTAGGTAGCTATAGATGAACAAGCAGTAACAACTTAGATTTCTCAGGAATCTCAGGACGTTTTATGTAATTAACATTCTTCTCGAATGCAATTACTGTCCACAGTAATCACACCAGGCAGAACAAGTGGTTTCTACAACTGGTGCTTGGATTCCAAAGTAGACTTGCAAAGCCAGAAGGAACGCTGAAGCGTTTTATTTTTTTTTTTTTTGCTTGCCGATAGCGTTGCTGGGAAAGTGAAGACGTACGATACACAGATGTATAAAATGATGCAATCATGTGACTCTCTAGCCCATGGAAAAACAAAGACGGTTCTTAGAAGGTTTGCCATTGAACCGACTCTGAACCGGCATTAACATGTAATAGATAACCAAAAGAGGTTTGCGTCTGCTTGTGCCCTCCAGGGTGAACCTACCTTGTGCCCCAAGTCTCCTAGGATAAGCTCCAAGCCCCCATGACCCCACCAAGGATAAGTGGTATGGATGGATGGATGGATGCAGCCTATACACACATTTAGCACTTCAGTAGTGTGTACCATATTCAGTAAGTACATGTAAAAGTTCTGTTTAGTCTCCGAGAGACTCTGAGACTCATTTATGTCACTTCACATGCACTTGACTGCCAAGTGAAAGATAAATCAGACCTTGAAGCTCCTCTATTGGTGCTTAGTGAACAAAAGCATCATGTGGGAAATGATGTAACCACCTAACAACCTCCAGAGAACTCCTAATTCCACGAGAACTAAAAAACAAGACGCAAAAATTACATCGCCAATATTTATAGATTCGGTTAAAGTATTTACAGGCTAATTTTGGCTTTATATCTAACGCAGTCTCACAGAAAAAAAAAAATAGCATGCAACTTATCTGCAGCACCTTCTGTGTGTCGAGTATCAACATTCTGACACGAGCATATGCTCCGCATTGCAACATATCAAAGATTCACTTGAATGCTCTGCATGAGACCTTCTGCCTGGATGTATTTTAAAAAGCTAACATTTACCACTTCGCTATTTGTATAAGACTGTTATGGAAAAATTATTTCCGGATGCTTATTGAGTATGACTCACTTGACGCGTGAAAGTTCATGCTTTTCACAAGATATGATCAGACCGAGCTCATAAACCTTCTCCTCTTCTCTTCAAACACAATCAGGCTTGCAAGTCACAGCATAAGATGGTTCGGTAATGCGGGTATTTCCAAAACGCGGATCGCGTTCAGGCTGTAAATCCTTTAGGCTTCTGAGAATACAGAGACAGAGAAATTTTATGAGTCTGATAATTCTAAACGTATCTTGTAAAAAACATGACTTTAAAGGGGGATCTATTATGCAAAATTCACTTTTCTTTCATTCAAATGGGTCTCCGGTGTGCATGAAACAAACAACAAAAAAAATCTTTATGCATTTTTGTATTAGCCGGGGCTTAAGCAAGCCCATTAGATGTTCCCTTTAATGTGAGCTCATAGAAGAAGAGCCCCTCCCCCATTTACATAGACACTGAAATGGCGAGTTTGGAGAATGAGTGAATCAAAGGGAGTCTGAGGTATTAAAAACATTCTTTTACGTGCAAATAACAGATTATATACAACCCCGTAGGCTGTGTGGGGGGGAAGACGATTCAGTTATGAATTATGATTCTTTTATGTGGTAAAACATAGCTGTATGTTTAATTAAATTGTAAATAAAAAAGCTCAACTCTTGTAAAGGTTTAAAATTGTAACAAAATCGAGGAAGAGAACGTTTGACACGTTTCAATGTGACATATGCTTGTACCTGAAGCTTAATATTTAAAAAGCCATTCTTTTTCCCTTGTTGAATCCATGTTGTTTGCATCATAACTCATTATAACTAGAACAGCCGATCTGACAGTAGGATGTCTTACTCTAATTCAAATCTCAGGTTTGCATCAATCCATTTGTTCTAATATATTATTGTTTCTATGGCAACAGCTATTATTAACCTAGTCTTGTCTTGAGAACAATATGACAAGCTGCATAATTTTTTTCTTTTATTAATTAAGTGAAGAAAAGACAGTGGGTGAGGAATTGACTATATACATCGATCAGCCAGAACATTGCAATACAAAAAAAACCCCATTAAGCTCAATATTGTGTAGGTTATTGTGGTGTGTACTGAGGTGGCACCAAGATGTTGGCAGCGGATCTTTTGGGTGCTGTGGGTTGCGGGGTGAGGTTTCTGTGGATCTGATTTGGTTGTCTGGAGCATCCCGTGGGTGCTTGATCAGATTGGGATCTGGGGAATTTGAAGGCTGGGTCGGCGCCTTTGGGGTCTTTGCCCACTTGGCCTTGAGTGTGGTGGGCTGTGGTGCACTGGGTGTTCTGGTGCCTTTCTATCATAGCCAGCATTTACTTCTTCTTTAATGTTTTGGCTTTTGTGTGGACTAGACCGGGTGGCTTTTGGTCACCACAGGGATTGAAATGTTAATGTTATGTCTGATCAGTGTAAAATACTATAAGTGAAGGCCATTCCTCATCATTAAACAGAACTTGAGAGAATATGATGTCATTCTGCTCTTGTATTAAGATGAATACATTGCTTCATGACATGCTGTTATACTGTAGAAAAATAATCATTCGCCATATGGGTTTTAAGTCATAGAGAAAATCACATCTTCGATAACAAAAGAAACTGGAAATTAAAATCATTTCAATTTTCAGCATGTTCTCACCATAAGGAAATTTTTAATTCCTTCGCCACAAGCTGATATTTTTTTCCCCACTAATGATTTTGTTGCACTTAATCCGAACTGGTCAGAGCCTACAGTAGTTCTAGATTTGGATTCTTCTTTTGGGCTGGATCTTTCTACCTACTGCCTACATTTACTTGTCTATGCCTTTCTGTATGTATGTATGTGTGTATGCATGGGGGAATTTTTATTAGCTAATATCATTAGGGTTTAAATAGCCTAGGATGTCTGCAAATGATTAGACACACACACACACACACACACACACAAACCAGGACACTCAACACAGTATGATGTGACCAGACTCCTAACAGAGTCAGTATAATAGCCAGTGTGTGTGTGTGTATGTGTGTGAGCGAGAGAGTGACCGAGATAGAGATAGAGAGAGAGAGGGGGGCGGGGAGGGGGGGGGGACTTATAACATGATATAAAGTACTGTAGTTCGGGCGACTTAAGCAGTCGCACCTCCACCTCATTTCCTCTGAATGTAAGCGAGAGATATAGATGAAGAGAAAAGGGTAAAGAGGAGTGAGAAATATGGACAGAATGCTCGCTGGCTCTCCGTTCTCTCGGCGACTGAGCGATCCTAATAAAGCTTTTAGCTCGGATAATTAAGAGTCACCCATATGCAGAGCTCGATGCTCGATTTACCACTGCTCATTCTCTCTCTCTCTCTCTCTCTTCATTCCCCCTCTCCTTCCTTCCCTCCCTCCCTCTTCCTCCCCCATTTCTTTCTAATCTGATTCTGAATCATTCACCGTGACTCTTTCTCTCCTCCCTGCCGGATAAATCCCTCGCTCCATCCCTCGTCTTTCTCGGCTCTGCCCTTTGAGACGGTGCCATTTTTTGCACCATTCATACAGTTGCAGTCGTTTTCTCTCCACCTCCTCCTTTACTGCTTCATTCTGTCCCTCTCTCTTCTCTATCTTTCTCTCTCTCTCTCTCTCCCCCTTTTATTATTTCCCATCTACAGTCTCGTTCCTTTTTTTCTTATCTTTTCTCTTTCCCTTGTTGAACTCTTTTTTTTCCATCTGTCTCTCTCTTGACTTCTCTCTCACTCATTCTATCTCTCCCTCCTGTTCTCTCTTTTCATTGTCTCCTTCTCTTATTCTCCAGCTCACTCCTTATCTCTCTCCTTCACTCTTGTTCTCACCTTCTCCCTTCTCTCTCTATGTATCTCTCTTCCTCCTTGTCGCTGTCTGTTATTACTCTCTCTCTCTCTCTCTCTCTCTCTCTCACACACACACTCATTCCCCCCCCCCCCCCTCCACACCATTCACAGCTGTTTAGAAGTGCGGGATGAGATGAGCGCTGACGTGTCGTATTCAAGCGGCGACGAGAAGAGTAGAGTGGAAAAGCCAGTTCAAGGACAGCGTGGGGAGAATGAAAAGCCCGAGGACGAGATGAGGTGCTGGTTTTTCATAATGGCATGGTATCGGTGGAGGGTGAGCGAGAACAAAAGAAATTGACGAGGAGAAGGGAAAGACGAGACTGAGCATCTTTGAGTTTGTCTGACTCGAGAGTTATGAGAAAACAGGATTAAATAAGGCATGAATTATAGATGTATACATCACTAACATGATCCACATAGAAATATACACACGCATACAAATACATACGGCTTCTTTTTTCTCTGCAAATGTTTTCACTGGACTCTGAGATAGAGTGTCTGTTAGAGATGAGGAAAATAATTGATTCTTAGATGCACTGCAGTTCTCTTTTAGATTGCATTGTTGCACAAAACCGATTCCCCCCCCCCCCCATTATTAGGCTTATACATTAATAGCTTTTATTAAAATAATAAAAAATAAATCTCAATAATGGTATATTGCACAGACACCGCGAGAATAAACGGTAATGCTACACTATTTGTTTTATTGCGGAATATTTTTGTTTTGTCTCTTAAATGTTACAAATCTAATAAGTCAAAACATGAGAAATAAACTAGTATGTTTCAGATTCCATTTTCCCATAGAAATGTTGGTTTTCACATTTATTATTATTTTTTTTGCCACAGCACTTCCAAATTCTTCAATCTGGTTCGTCGGAATGTGGCGATTAATTTTCTGTAGCATGATTGTAATTAAATCAAATCACAAGGTGTCTATTAATAAGCCATCAAGTCTGGCATAAGGTTGACATAATCTAATGAAGCTAATAAAATGTGGATTAAATGTGTCGATTTTCCTTTTAAATAAAACATAATCGTTGTATATCTTAGCTAGATTTATGGAAGTGTCTTCGTTTTCTACCTTTCTATTTAATCACCCTCCCTCCTGTTTTATTCCTTTATTAACATTGTTACACAATTAACCTGTGTTCATACTAGTGCTGCCACTTGAAGTCTGGAAGTGTTTACTGGAGGCCGTTGTTTGAGTCATTTACATTTCTAAGCCTTGAGCTACAGCCTAACCTGCTGAAGTACACTGTCCGGCCTAAAAATAATAATAATAAAAAAAAAAAGAAATGTATGAATGTATGAAATGTATGAAATGCTCCCAGAACCACTCTTTTAGAATTTGGGTCCTGGAATATGCCAGTGCCGTCAGAGAAGGAAAAACTCCATAGATTTGATAACCTGGTTATTCAGGACATTCTCCGGACATATTGCCGCATAATGTTGCTGAGCCTCGACCTGAGCAACTGAAGCAACCCCAGATCGTAACTCTGCCTCCAGATGCTAGTACAGGGGCCACTATGCATGGAGGGGCATCACTTCATGAGCTTCCCTTCTTACCCTGACGTGCCAATCACTCTGGATAGATGAATAGGTCAATCTGAAGTCATGACCTTTTTCCATTGTGCCAAATCTTTATGCTCTTTAGCAAATTAAAGCCTTTTCCCCTGATTAGCTTCACTTTTTTTTTCTTATAGACACACCACTCTTTAGTCCCAAGCTGTGATTTCTAAAGTCCATTCTACTGCCATGCAGCTTCACAAGCATTTAAGTGACCTCCAATTATATATTTGTCCTGTGAAGTTGATGGCTCTGCACATTGTGTTGGACAATTCTCATGTAAAAAGAAGAAAAAAATGTAACCTTTGTAATTTGAAATTCCTTAGTTGTTTTCTTTGCGTAGTTTGTAAAGTAGTTTGACCCAATAATTCGACCCATCTGAAAGAGATTTTTTTTTTTTTTTTTTTTTTGGCTGTGCAGTATATTCAAACAACAAATTATTCAAACAACATACACTAAACAACCAAATTTATGTGGACACCTGGCCGTCAAACCTGTATGTGCTTGTTGTACATCAAATTTCTGATTTAGCGTTTCCCTTGTCAGTCCATGTTGCAATTAATCCCAGAAGTGTTCAGAGGGGCTCAGTTCAGGGCTCTGTGCACTACACTCAAGTTCTTCCACTCCAAACTTGGCAAAACACATAATCATGAAGCTTGTAACTATAATTCTACAACTTTTCAAATACATTTTACATAAATTTGAGACATACTGTACAGTAAACTACACCATATTCTATGCTTTTAATAGCTAAACTACTGTACGTAGCAAGTACAGTAAGTGATGCACTGTTAACACACTGTCTCATTTTGCTTTTCAAGGCATTTTTTTTTTACCATTGAAGGAACAATGACTAGCAATTTGGAAACTCAAGGACAATATGATATAGTATATGATTATAAAACAAAGGCCAACGCTAAAAAAAAATCAACTAAGCAAATGAGCATATAAGTGTATATATTTTCGATTTCAGATGGACTGGCACAGCGGGAAAAGTTTTCAAAGCACTAATCCATATCCATGTATAAATTCCTTCATCATTGCTAAGCACTTTATCCTGATCAGAGTCATATCAGCCGTATCTGATGCCTCTCGGGGAGACAGAACTACACCCTGGATGGGACGTCAGTCAATCGCAGGGCACCATGCAACATTAAATATCGATTTCTACCACTTGAAATGCCGAGCGTGAGTTCTTCATTCCACTGTCTTGTAATCTTGGAGAAGTACTTTTGTGCTTGTACTGGTAGATCTGTCTAAAGTTCTAAAAATTAGGAGTGAAATTCTCACAGAAATAACAAATCTCATTCTTATTTTGAATGGTATTGTATGCTTATAATAAGCTGTCAGTCGGAATATATATATATTATATATATATATATATATAGATAGATAGATATATACAGTATATATATAACTGAGCATTAAATTTACTAAACTAATGCATAAATAAATAAATTAGCCACCCCCAGCATGCATGTCAAGCAGCAACCATGACATACTGTATGTAATTAAAATTCTGAGCGATTGTGGTGTCTCAAGGCCCACCTTGCTCTTACCCCCCTCCTCCCCATCCTCCCATACTGCCACTCACCTTGACTCAGAGCTTTAAACATGTCGCTGCTAAATTGGAAAACAAGTTGACATCATTTTGGCAGACTGGTGTAAAAAATATCATTTTGTTTAATTAAATTAAATATTTTTCATTCATTCGTGTCACATTTGTCACTCCATTTGCCGCTTAGTGGTGATATTAGGGCTAAAATGTAGTATCTATCAATAGCTCAACAAGGAAACTACTACTACTACTAATAATAAAAATAATATAGTTTTAAAAAATTTGTGAATATACTGAAAATAACATAATAGTGAATTTTTATACATAATATATGAAAATATTCACACATTTTATATATATATATTTTTATATATAAAGTTCACTATTATGTTATTATTATTATTATTATTATTATTATTATTATTATTATTCATTTTATTTTTTGTATTTATTTCTTTCTACATTATAAAAAAGTCCTGTTTTAATCATGGTGCTTCATGGGTTTTTCAAATGCACTTGACAATACTGTTCTTGCAGGAAGTGTTCCAGAAGAGCTGACCTTCATGTCTTAAAATAACTACTGACTGTTGTTGTTGTTGTTGCTTAATTACCTAATGCTACTGTATATGTGTTATTTCACAGTTTTGAAATCTCCAGTATTGTTCTAGAAGGTACAAAATACATCCAAACTTGTGTCTAGACTTTTACAGGTTCTGTAGAGCCTTTGAATGTTTTACAATGTAGACAGAAATGTGACCAAGTTGCACTGTATGCACTGTAATTGTCTACGCATTTCATGACATTGTGTTGGATTTCTATACCCAAATCTTTTGTTCCCAGTTTGACCATCGCATTTGTGTTTTTTTTAAACATACGTGATGCTTGAGCTTACCGCTAAACATCTGACACACTCAAGTTAGATTTTTGATTTTAAATATACTGTGATTCGTTTCCAATTTGGTGGTGACATGAGCAAAGCCTGGGGTCAAGGTAAGTGGGGGGGGGGGGGGGGGGGGGGG